>CM067488.1:31079155-31101849 GCA_034552555.1 Semaprochilodus insignis
ATATATATATATATATATATGGGGTGAGCTTGGGGGGCAGTCGTGGGCTGGGAGGGGTAGTCATGGGCTGGGAAGGGCAGTCATGAGGCGGTCAGGCGTGAGGTGGCAGTTCTGGGCAGTCAGTGGCAGTCATGGGCTGGGGGGCAGTCGTGAGGTGGGTGTGGTAGTTGTGGGCAGTCAGTGGCAGTCATGGGCTGTGGGGCAGTCATGCTGGGGTGGCAGTAGTGGGTTTGGGGTCAGTCGTGGGCTGAGGGGACAGTAATAGGTTGCAGGAGTAGCCGTGGGCTGTGGGGGTAGTCATGGGCTGAGGGAGTAGCTGTGGGATGGGGTGGCAGTCGTGGGTTGAGGGAGTAGTTGTGGGCTGGGAGGAGCAGTCATGAGGTGGGAGGTGGCAGTTGTGGGCAGTCAGTGGCAGTCATGGGCTGGGGGGCAGTCATGCTGGGGTGTCATTAGTGGGTAGGGGGTCAGTCGTGGGCTGAGGTAGCAGTCATGGGCTGAGGGGACAGTAATGGGCTGCAGGAGTAGCCGTGGGCTGTGGAGGGGGAGCAGTCATGGGCTAAGGGAGCAGTCATGGGTTGGGGTTCAGTCGAGGGATGAGGGAGTAGCTGTGGGCTGAGGGAGCAGGCACAGGCTGAAGGAGTAGCCGTGGGCTTGGGGTGGGAGTAGCCGTGGACTTGGGGTGGCAGTCATCACCTGGTGGTCAGGGAACCAGCCTTGTTCCCGGAAAATAGCCAGCTCAAACTCTGCAGTGCCCTTCAACAAGGCATCTAACCCCAAACTGCTCCCCAGGCGCCATGGATAGGGCTACCCACCACTCTGAGCGAGTGTGCTCACTGCCCCCTAGTGTGTGTTTACCACTGTGTGTGTATATGTGGGAGTTTCGCTTCAGGGATGGGTTAAAAGTGGAGGCCGGATTCCTTTGTGTACAAACACAAATGGTCAATGATTCGGAATGACGAAATCTCAGTCTGTAAGTTTCAGCACAGTGACTTATACCACACCAAACTGCTCCGAATGACTTCAAAGCAACCATCGATTTCAGTCAGTTAAAGCTTTCATCACCAAAGCCCGAAAGGAACCATGATCTGCAAAAGATCAGTTTTAACGTACAGGTCAATTAAAGCGCTGTAGACGGGATCGATTCGACTGGAAATAGACTCCATTCACATGGCCTCCTTTCAGCAGCCTCCCTCTCCTACCTAACTCAGCTTAAAGGGCCTGATTCTCCACACTCCCTGCGACCCGGACACTCGCTCTGCATTAGAGTGGGAATTGCCTGCAGTTCTGCACTGACATTGAGGCATTAGCTCAGTCCGCTTCAGCCCGTTCCCATATTTGTTAAAGCAGCTTTACAGATGGCTAAACCATCCAAAAGCCCCCCACCGCCCCCACTCCCATCTACGCCAGTACACACTCCTGGCTTCCTTCTACAGAACATCTCGACGTCTGGTTTATTGCTTAATTGCTTGGGCTTTTTTTCCCTCCCTTGTTGTCATTAAGTTGCCTTCCTTTTCTCGCCCGAGATCTCGGGAGTGCTTTGCCCTGTTTGCACTTCTCAGGGAGTTTTAAGGTAGTCCAAACTGACAGCCGTGAAGTCATACTGATACTTTCCCCCCCTCCTAAAAAAGCTTCAGAAATGACTCCTCTTCGGAGCGCCTGCAGCCTCTCGGTCTCCTCAGTTGCAACACATTTTCTCCTCTTACACAAGTGGATAGACTCACCCATGTGAGTGGTCCGGTGTTCACCACTCGCTATCTGCATGTATTTAAATCTCATCCTGAATCAGCAGCGCTGTTCCTCTGTGGTCTACCGCATGGTCCTTTCTGTCATAATCACTTTACTTTCATCAGGAGTTGTGAAATAACCTGATGACTGTAATGCTCTAGAATGTTTATTGGACTCACTCAAATATTGACAATCACGTTGCATGAGCTCCAACCACTTTCTGGTCCTGCATGTAGGTTGCACTCTACTGTGTACACTACTACATGCTACGTCGTCCCCTATAAGCTCCTGTAAAGGACTTACTAACAACCATTTCAGGCCTGTTCTCCTAATGCAGAAGTGGCTTCTTTACAAGCCCAGTGTGTTTGCTGTCAATATGGAAGGAAATATAAACTCCACTCACCAGATTATAGTCACTTTCCGTCGTAGGGACTAGTACAGTATGCCTCTTGCTCTGCCTCTCTCTCTCTCTGTCTAACTCACTAGAGCCTTTGTGAAACTTCTGGCTCATGTGAACTTCCTGGCTGCCTTAATGCCTGAGCTGAAGGGCGGTGTGAAGTCCCATTGGCTGTCATTCCACATGAAATCCGACACCTGCCCATAGTTTCACCTGCGCTATGCTGACTGCTAAGCATGACATGCTGGGATATAGTACTGTGTGTTATATAAAGCTATGTAATTCATATACACCACTCAGCATAGTGCAGGTGAAACCTCTATAGAGGGGCTATACTTATAGACAACCAGCTCCAGAGTTTTCTCTGCTTTGGTCTTGGTCTTTGGTCTTTGGTATCAGTGTGTGAGATTTAAGGTGGATCTATTTACAGAACTGGAGTATAATATGCAAAACATCATTGTAACTACAAATCGTTGGGTCTTCATTAACTTAGAATAAGCCTGTCATATCTACATAGGAGCAAGTGCATGCAAACATGCAATATGGTGCTCAGATTTTCCTGTTCCACCTTAAATGGTGCAGTATTTACATTCTGACGTTGGTATTCAGCTCCTTATTCGCCAGATTCTTGTTTAAAAGTTCATGTTCCACCTTAAATAGTGCAGTGCTCGCTGGCATTCAGCTTCTTAGTAGCTAGCTTTTGGTTCAAGTGTTCCCATTCCACCTTAAATCATGCTTTTGGCATTCAGTTTCAAATTTACCAGCTTTTTGTTTTCATTTTTCTGTTCCACCTTACATGGTACAGTATTCACATTCTGTCACTGACATTCAGTTCCTCACTCACCAGCTTGTTTAAATGTTCCTGTTCCACCTTAAATGGTGCAGTATTTACATTCTGGCACTGGGATTCAGCTTCTTATCGTCAGCTTCTTGTCCAGATGTTCCTGTTCCACCTTTAATAATGCAGCATTTGCATTCTGACACTGGTATTCAGCTTTTTATTGGCCAGCTTCTTGTTTATATGTTCTCATTCCACATTAAATGCTGCAGTACTTACATTCTGACAGTGCCATTCATCTTTTTTTTGCCAGGTTTGTGTAAAATGTTCCTGTTCCACCTTAAATGGGGCAACATTTACATTCTGGCACTCACATTTAGCTTCTATTTTGTGCTAGATTATTGTTCAAGTGTTCCCATTCCACCTTAAATGGTGCAGGATTTACATTCTGATGCTGGCATTCAGATTCTGGTGTGCCAGCTTCTTGTTCAGATGTTCCCGTTCCACCTTAAATGGGGCAGCATTCACATTCTGTCACTGACCCGTCCCACCTGGCTAATAGGAGTGACTGCATTTGGGCGTGCCAAAGACCACAGTGTGAAGGAAGTAGCTGAATCTACAGGTGTATGGAAGCGTACGGTCATATGGATCTAGTGTGGTTAAAATCCCAGTCTGCAGGGAATTCTCCTCGGAATTGTGCCAGGGAAGGCATCCACCAAATCTGGATAAACTGACCAGTTCTTTGATGTAAGAGTGTCTGAACATTGATGTGGCCTACATCCAGAAACTTGTCCAGAACATGCCCTATCCAATCACAGCTGTTGTTGTTGGTGGTGGAGGTGCTACACGCTATTAGGTAAGTTTCTGCATATGCTATTGGTCACGGAGAAGGTGCGCAGAGACGTCTGCCACGATGAGCGTCTTTCTAGACTCTGTAATGAGTCCTTGCAAGTCCACAGTACATTTGGCAATAAAGGCAGCCCTGCTATTCTTTTACCTAGTAGTAGTCAACACAGTTGCTCACAGGAAGCTCTGATTCCACAAGCAAATTTCCTTCTGGTCAGCATGGAGGCCAATTTAAACTAGAAAGGGAAAGTTCATGAACGAACTTTAAATTGGCTTGAAAAAGTTTGACAATTACGTTGAAAAGTTAAAGTTTAAAAGCTGTAGTACTTTAAATTAACTTCCACCTTGAATTCCATTACCACCTTAAAATCACTGCCACCTTGAAATCCATTACGACCTTTACTTCCCTGCCACCTTAAATTCCTCTCCACCTTAAATTCCCTGCCACCTTAAATTCCCCAGCACCTTAAGTTCCCTGCCAGCTTAAATTCCCACACTACCTTAAATTCACTGCCACCTTAAATTCCTTGCCACCTTAAATTAACTGCTACCTTGAACTCCCTGCTACCTTAAATTCCCTGACACCTAAAATTAAATTCCACCTCAAATGCCCTGACACCTTAAATTCCCTGACACCTTGAAATCCATTACCACCTTAACTTCCCTCCCACCTTAAATTTCCTGCTACCTTAAATGTGCTACTACCTACATTGTGACATCACTTGTGCCAGTTAAATGTGAATTTGCTCTACATTCCATCATTCATTTCCTGTGGGAAAAAAATTGGCCATTAAGCAGCCGCTGCCGGAAAACTGTATGTCACATGGCTTCAAAAAGCACAAGCACACAGTTCGGGCATACGACCTACGATCCTGTAGGAGGAGAAACTGATTAAAATTTCAGTGTAGAAGTAGAAGAAGAAGAAGTAGAAGAAGAAGAAGTAGAAGAAGATGTAGAAGCAGAAGAAGTAGAAGTAGAAGAAGTAAAAGAAGAGGAAGAAGTAGAAGTAAAAGAAGAAGAAGAAGAAGAATAAGAAGAAGTAGGAGTAGAACTAGAAGTAGAAGTAGAAGTAGAACTAGAAGTAGAAGTAAAAGAAGTAGAAGAAGAAATAAAAGAAGTAGAAGAAGAAGTAGAAGTAGAAGTACAACTAGAAGTAGAAGTAGAACTAGAAGTAGAAGAAGTAGAAGAAGAAGTAAAAGAAGTAGAAGTAGAAGAAGAAGTAAAAGAAGTAGAAGAAGAAGAAGAAGTAGAACTAGAACTAGAAGTAGAAGAAGAATAAGAAGTAGTAGAAGTAGAAGAAGAAGTAGAAGAAGTAAAAGTAGAAGTAGAAGAAGAACAAAAAGTAGAAGTAGAAGAAGAAGAAGAAGAAGAAGAAGAAGAAGTAGAAGAAGTAGAAGTAGAAGTAGAAGTAGAAGAAGTAGAAGAAGAAGAAGAAGTAGAAGAAGATCAGATCAGATCAGTTCTATCTCCATTTCTGACCACGACGAGCCACCAACCGCCGCTGCATAGCTGTTGCTCAGCACCAGCCTCGTACTAATTAACGAGGCGAGGCTGGTGCTGAGCAACAGCTATGCAGCGGCGGTTGGTGGCTGGTCGTGGTCATAAATGGAGACAGAACTGCCCAGGACCGCAGTCATTACTCAGAAACTGCGTGCTCTGACAGGATGGCAGGGTACAATCATAAACCCACTACCGCTCTGCACACTCTGCTCACCTCTCCTGTGAGGAAGACCACACTCAGTCGCTCTTTGAGTTGCAGACAGCTCTGGTCTTTGGTCTCTCCATCAACACAACAGCAACAGGAACACCTAACTTCAGGTTGAAAGCATTGGAGATACTGCAGATCTACCAACCTGCGAAGAGACACCTGGACCCCCCCACCACTTACTTAACACTCATGGAAGGTATTACACTCATGGTTAAAAGAACAGCTGCACCCAGAAGGAGGTGTGGGATTGCAGTGCTGTTGGGAAGGAAGATAAAGGTTACCAGGATCAATAAATGATGATCAGTTTGGACTGATATGATCAATATTTATTGAGCTACACATACAGAAGTCTCAGTATGGCATCAGGCCGCCGCGTTTGCTAACCCAACACGCCAGACGTCTCAGCATGGAGCTGTAGAGGTTCCTAATGGTGTCCTGTGATAATCCATCCCATGCAGCTTGAATATCCTCACACAGTTCCTGCAGATGGTGCGGTAGGGGTGGAGCGACCTTCTGGACGTGTGACATGTGACAACAGACCGTTCATCGTTAGTCGTCTCCACCAAGACAAAAGCGGGACTCGTCATTGCAGATGACCCGCTGCCGTTCTGAGTCACTCCATGACAGTCTGGTACGACACCATTCCCCTCTTTAGCAACGTTGACTTGGTGTTAAGGGCAGTCGTCGTAACGGTCTGCGGTCAGATTTTGCAGCATTGGTAGAGGTGAAGTGACACCATCTTGCCGCTGACCACGGTGCCTCCACACACAGATTCGTTTGACACCGTCCAGTGAACTCCTGCAAGACTTTGCCTCAGTGATGTGACCCTGTCTCTGGGTCACATTTTCTCAACCTTGTAAAGTCACTGCTCTTATTCAAACACTCCAGCACCTTCCCAGCATACCAATCTGCGCCTGTTCAGTGACTCAGACTGTACCTCTGCGGCGTGAGCCGCCACACACCACAGACAGGAAGAAGATGGGCAAGCTCTGCACTTCCCACACTCTACTTTTGCACAAACACGCACTGGCCAATGAGAATCTCATGACCTGACTGGGTTCCTTATGTTCAGAGTGCTGCTGTCGTAGACTGGGGCTTTAGCCACTGCTGGTAGACCCGTATGACCGTATGCTTCCATACACCTGCAGATTCAGCTACTTCCTTCACACTATGGTCTTTGACACGCCCAAATGCAGTCACTCCTTTTAGCCAATCATTAACATCTGCTCTGGAGCCATTTTCCACACATGGAACGAGACATTCCCTGCACTGTAGCACCTCTTCCCAATCTATGGATCCCGTCACTCACACTCCGCCGGGACTTATAGCCCTGTCATCCTCATACAGCGCCATCTGCAGGAGCCTGAAGGTACTACCACCGGTGAGCTTCTGTGGAAGACGACACTTTTTTAGAACAAGCTGTAGGTTTTGGTCAGATGTCATGAAGAACTCATGCAGGTGTCATAGGAGGTCATAGGTTGTAGGTTTAAGGTGGAACAGAAACATTCAAACAAGAAGCTGGCGAATAAGAAGCTGAATGCCAGCATCAGAATCTAACTGTGGCACCATTTAAGGTGGAACAGGAACATCTGGACAAGAAGCTGAATCCCAGTGCCAGAATGTAAATGCTGCACCATTTAAGGTGGAATGGGAGCATTTGAACAAGAATCTAGTGAACGAGGAGCTGAATCCCAGCGTCAGAATGTAAATACTGCACCATTTAAGGTGGAATGGGAGCATTTGAACAAGAAGCTGGCAAATATAAAGGTGAATGCTGGTGCTGAAATGTAAATGCTGCACCATTTTAATGCTGGCAAATAAGAGGCTCAATGTCCATGCCAGAATAAAAAGGTGCTGCACCATTTAAGGTGGAATGGCATCATTAACATCTGCTTTGGAGCCATTTTCCACGCATGGAATGAGACAGTCACTGCACTGTACCACCTCTTATCAATCTATGGATCCTGTCACTCACACCCTGCAGGGAGTTATAGCCCCATCATCCTCGTACAGCGCCATCTGCAGGAGCCTGAAGCTACTACCACCTTAAACATGCAAGGTGACTAATTTTTTGATCTGGTGAATATACAAAAAGAAGCATTCTCCATTCTGCCTGTAGTCTTTCTCATTTTATAAGCAATGCCTTGTAACCACATGGGACTCTTGGTTAAAGTTTACATGTATTACCTGGTGTGCAACCAAAAGTAAGGGTGGGACGCTTGTTGGGACACCAGAGTCTGATTAATGGAGGAACCGTTTTGTTTGACTCTAATCTGTCTGTCATCCAGCTCGTTTTCCTGTCAGTCCTGACATGCCCGGCCAACTCCCAGCTTCAGTGCATGTGTGAATACCCGCACCCAGTCCTGCAGCTGCAAGGTAGGAACAGCCTTAACAAGCCAACAGTGTATAACCATTTAGCTTTAGCATGATTTAGTAGATGATAGCGATGCTAATGTTAGCAACACTGTAATGCCATTACAGTAGTTTTGCATTGCGGTCATGGTATGGAGGTCTCACAACAGTTAAGCTGATATTACTGATAGATAGATAGATAGATAGATAGATAGATAGATAGATAGATGATAGATAGATAGATACTTTATTGATCCCAGAGGGAAATTCAGCTGTAGATCAGCCATGCTGTTACGGCACATAGGGCTATGTGTAGTTAGCCAGTTAGCCTGCTAGCCTACATTTCTACTTATGTCCTGCATCACTGTCCACCAAATGTCCCAGAACAGGCCTGGGGTTTCATTACCTTCCATATCTTAAGTGCTGTAATCACTGTAAGGGGTCTTGTTGCAGAGGTGGCTGTCCAACAACAGCTGTCCAGCACTGGGACATTCGATACCAATGGTCCTTGGCATTGTCGGTTGAGTGCTTTCTGTCTCTGCAGCCGGTTAAGTAATCCGCTGACTCATGCATTTCCTTGGCAGTTGGGTAAAGACTGCAGGTGGAGGTGTAAACGACATTTGGCATTGCCAAAAATCTCTTCTCCCCCAGAGGGCCCAGACCGAAGCCTTAATAACGAATCAAATCACTCAGCTGTGTCAGCAAAGCTAAGCCTACTGGTTGGGCTGGATTTTCAGCAGGATCTAAACTCTCAGATTTGGAGCGAGGAGGCCAAGAAGATGACTTGTTTTGAGATGCAGGTGGTGTTACGAAAGGCTGCACACTGAAGCGTTAATTACTGGTGGGGACAAATTACTGGAACTGTGAGTTTTACGTGAGTCAGCCGCCAAATTAAACAACAACAGAAGAAGAAAAGGCGGGGCAGTGCAACGCAAAGCACTAATATTATTCTTTTTATGGTTGACTTGACCTAGGAAAAACGGAGACCTTTGCAAGTAAATAGATTTCATGTGTAGTTGGTATATCTTATATTTCTAATTTATGATAGTTGAAAGCTAATTTTAGAGATTTTGTCATTCTCTTTCATTTTAGAGATTTATTTCTAAATATTTTAGCTTGTTTTAAGTGATTTTAGTAAGTTAAAAGCTATTTTTTCATTACAAATATATGTATTTTAAGACACATGCTAGAAACAAGCCAAATATATATGTAAAATCATGTTTCAGGTGAATATATTGCTGCTATTTGACCAAAACCTCCAAAATGGTAACTACTTTTAATGTTAGTCAGTGGAACCAGACTTTTTTTTCCAAGGAATTAATGAGTATTCCTTTTGGTCGATTCATCTTCTAATTGTCTGAAAACATGTAAGCTATTTTTTTTAAAACTTATTTCCAAGTAATTAATGGATATTACTTTTAGTTTATTCATCTTGAAATTTACTTAAAACAAGTACGCAAACTTTTTAAAAACTTATTTACAGACACTTTATGCTTGTTATAAGTGTTTTTAGTCATATAAAGGCAAATTTTCTCACTATATTGCAAAAAACTTTACATATTTTACGACACATGCTGGAAACAAGCCAAATAAAATAAATAAGCTAAGAAATTCTATTTCAGATGAATATAGACTGCTCCAAAAACCTCTAAAATGGTAATTTAAGAAGAAAAGAAAATATGGGTATTTCTTTTAGTTCATTCATCTAAATACATTCACTTAAAACAAGTAAACAAATTTTATAGATTTTTTAACTAATTTTCAGACTTATATGTTTTGCGCTTGTTTCAAGTGATTTTTAGTAAGTTAAAAGCTTACTATATTGGCACATAATTTTGCGAATTATAAGAAATAATCTGGAAACAAGCCAAATACAATAAAAATATATTAAAAGTTCTGTGAATATATGACTGCCAAATGAACAAAGCCTCCAAAATGGTAACTTTACATGAAAAGAAATAAACATACTTTTAATGTACGTCATTGGAACCAGACATTTTTCCAGGTAATTCATGGATATTTCCTTTGGTCCATTCATCTTGGCATTCACTTAAAACAAGTAAGCTACTTTTATAGAATTTTTTACTTATTTCCAGACATTTTAAGCTTGTTTTGAGTGATTTTAGTAAGTTAAAAGCTATTGTTTCACTATATTGGCAAATAGTTTTTTAATGTATTTTAAGAAACATGCTGGAAACATCCCAAATAAAATAAAAATATATTCAAAATTCTGTTTCAGATGAATATAACACTGCTATCTGAACAACTTACTTATTTCCAGACATTCTTAGCTTGGTTTAAGTGATTTTAGTAAGTTAAAAGCCAACTTTCTCTCTATATTGGCAAATATTTTTTTTATTTTCAAAGCATGCTCGGAACAAGCCAAAGTTTCTGCCAATATAGTGAGAACATTTGACTTACTATAATGACTTAAAACAAGTAAAACATTTTGGAAATAAGGTAAATAATCTTAAAATTAACTTACAAAAATCATTTTTAATGTAATACAATTAATATAAATGTAATTATGAAACATTTTATAAATATACTAGAATTAAGATCATTTTACTTGTGAAAATATCTTTTTTTTGGCCTCGGAAATTGTATACGTTAAAAATGTAGAGTAGTCTAAACTCATACCCAAGTAAAAGTATTGCTTCATAGAAGCAGTGCCTGATACTGTGGTGTAGTGGTGTGTCTGGTTTGGTGGATACACTGTGCCTTCTTACAGACCCTTACCCCAGCATGTGTGCCTCCAGGTAAACATTGTGAATCCACAGTATTTCCTATATACTCCATAACCACAAGACCTAAATCGGGAGTTTGGGCCATTTGCAAGAGTTTGGACACCTCCGGAATTCTAAAGCCGTCCCGCATGCACAGTACGTTTAAGATCAGGGATCCAGTCCAAAAGCTTCAGTTGATGTTGGGTGTTAAAGCATTGGGCTTGTTAGAAATTAACTGCGCCTCACCTTGGTGGTCAGCAAGAACAGGCGGTTGCAGCTGTGGGGAGTGGTGGGGAGGACAGAGCCATCAAGTCATACAGTCGCCACCCACAAACCATGTGAGCTAATGGCAGATCTCGCGGTGTTTGCGTTGCGTTGATCAAATATGGTGAACAGCAAACATGAAGCGACTTCATTTAATCATCTGTAGGTTACATACAGCCGCCTTGGACTCACGAGATCATAACAACATATGTCATCGGCATGCACCGTGCTGAGCCACGCGGAGATCGGTCTGCGCAGCACCAGGTTAAGTCGAACAAGCCTAGTGTTTTATGAGAATGGTTAGTGTTGTGCTCTTGGGGTCCCCCTACAGTTCAGGAGAGTAATTCCCTTTTACACCACTGTCATAACTACAAATCATGCTTTTAGCTAGAGGTCTGCATGGGGCTGATTTTTAACCCCGCCCCTGCCCGGTCCCACTAGAACTTATCCAAAGTCTGGTTCCATTGACTTAATATCTGCACCCAGAAGGAGGTGTGGGGTTGCAGTGCTGTTGGGAAGGAAGATAAAGGTTACCAGGATCAATAACTGATGATAAATTTAGACTGATATGATCAATATTTATTGAGCTACACATACAGAAGTCTGTCTCTCAGTATGGCGTCGGGCCGCCGTGTTTGCTAACCCAACACACCAGACGTCTCGGCATGGAGTTGTAGAGGTTCCTAATGGTGTCCTGTGATAATCCATCCCATGCAGCTTGAATATCCTCACACAGTTCCTGCAGATGGTGCGGTAGGAGTGGAGGTGGAGTGACACCAGGCCTTCTGGCCGTGTGACGTGTGACAACAAACCACTCATCTTGGTGCTGACCACGGTGCCTCCACTCCTGGATTCGTTGGTCGTCTCCACCAAGACAAAAGCGGGACTTGCACTGAAGATGACCCGCTGCCATTCTGAGTCACATTCTTTGGTGACACTGACGTGACGTTAAGGACAATCGTCGTAACGGTGTGCGTGCATGTAGTCCTGCATGGTGCAGCGGTCTGCCAATGGTGCTGGCATCAACAGGATGACTCATGGAGGACATCACTGCTCACTGAATGTCTGCAATTGTGGCTGTTGGGTCAGTCAGGTACAGAGATAAGGCTCGTCCTTGCTTACGTCACATGCGCGTCTGAGTGTGAAACTTGGATCATTAGCATGTCTCACGATGTCAAACCTGCCCACCAAGTTTCATTCCTGTTGGTTGATTCCTTCAGGGTGCAGCTATTTGTTCAACTATCCTTTTGACGAGTGTATATAGGAGCGATGAGTTTGGAGGCTTCGCCATTTCAAAGGGTTTGCATGGACGCATCCGACACCAGCGGAGCAGATTAGATCAAACCAGGCGGGCGCTGACAAGGACCACATGCATAGCCCAAAGCATGCTGGTGTGAGTGGGTATGGTGAGCTGGGAAGGCTATACAAAGGAACAGTCTCACAAACGATATAAAGAAATTACACTTAAGGGCAACCGTGGAATATACAAGAAGATCTGGAAGATGAAGCCGCTCGTATATTGGCAAGAACAGCAGAACAAAATGCTCTTATGTCAGCAAAGAACCTGCAGGACGGTTTAGCTGACACAGGAGTGGCGGTGCTCCTTCGTTCGACTGTGCAGCCATTCTTGCACGAACATGACCTCCATGTCACAGTCATCAGAAAGGAAACTTACCTGCAACCTCATCACAAAAGTCAACATCTGAAGTCTGCAAAACCACATCTAGATAAACCAGAGATATCTCAGAAACCAGAACACCAGAACCAGAGCAGCATGTGATGAAAGGAACACCTGCCCCACTATTACACATGGCTTCGGGTCTATTACGCTTTGGGGGATGGAAAAATGGACTCCACCAAATATCAGAGATAGAATAGAGTGTTCGATCTAGCCAATGTCATTTATGAAAGACTGTGGTGTAGACTGTATCCTTATCTGGACCCCCACAGGACCAACACAGAGCAGGTATTATATGGGTGGTGGATCATTCTCAGCACTGCAGTGACACTGACGTGGTGGTGGTGTGTTTGTGTTGGTGTGAGTGGATGACTCACAGAGGGCATCACTGCTTGCTGAATGTCTGCCATCATGGCTGCTGGGTCAGTGAGGTACAGTGATAAGACTGTTAGGGTTAGTTAGTGTGTGTTGTGCTGGTGTGAGTGGATCAGACACAGCAGTGACACTGACGTGGTGGTGATGTGTTAGTGTGTGTTGGGCTGGTGTGAGTGGATCAAACACAGCAGTGCTGCTGGAGTGTTTAAACACTGTGTCCACTCACTGTCCACTCTATTAGACACTCCTACCTTGCTGGTCCACCTTGTAGATGTACAGTCAGAGGCGATAGCTCATCTGCTGCTGCACAGTGCAGTGTTGGTCATCCTCTAGTCCTTCATCAGTGGTCACAGGACACTGCCCACAGGACACTGCCCACAGGGCGCTGCCCACAGGACGCTGTTGTGCTGGATACTTCCGGTTGGTGGACGATTCTCAGTTCAGCAGTGACACTGAGGTGTCCAGCAGCACTGCTGTGTTTGATCCACTCACACCAGCACAACACACACTAACACACCACCACCACGTCAGTGTGACTGCAGTGCTGAGAATGATCCACCACCCACATAATACCTGCTCTGTGGTGGTCCTGTGGGGGTCCTGACCATTGAAGAACAGGGTCATACAGTATATAGAGAAACAGATGGACTACAGTCTGGAACTGTACAACTACAGAGTGTCCTACATGGTCAGTGGAGCTGATAAGATGAGCAGTGAGTGTAGATACAAGGAGGAGGTGGACTATTATGACCACTCACTTCAGCCAGGGATCATGAGGCAGTGATGTAATACCCTACTTTCATGTACTAATTAATACTTTTAAGTACTTAAATGATGATTGAATTCTTTAATAGCAACATTGATCCCTCACAGGCACCTATGAAAGGCTTGGTTTAATCTTGGAAAGGTCTCGGTCTGTTCTTGATGTGTGTTTTTGTGCCTTTGTTGCAGAAAATACGGCTTAACTCAGAGCAAACAGGAGTTTACTGTGCAAACTGCATGGGCTGTGTCAATAACAGTTCCTTCCAGGACAAAAGGGCTCCTAGTCAGCAATAACGTGTTCCAACAAGACAAGGCTTTACAGGGTCACTGTTTTGGCTCGTTGAAGAGTTGAACAACAGGTCACCCTGACAACCCCTCAGGTGAACTTCACATTCAGAGACACCTGAATGAGTCATTACCCAATTAGTTCATGGTTGGAGACAGCAGCATGCATAACACCCTCAGGGATTGGAAGGGTGGTCTTTGAGGGAGGGATGCACATGAAGTCAGCTCCTTGGTTATTCAGGTGACCTGGCTTGCATCAAAGCCTGCAATGTTCTTGTATACTTAGGACATTTGGGTGGATTTCATAAGTTCACCAGGCAACAAATGAGATATTTAACACCTCCATGAGCATCAATACCAGCTGTGATTGGATTGGGCATGGACTGAACAAGTTTCTGGATGTAGGCCACATCAATGTTCAAACATTCTTACATCAAAGAATTACGCAGTTGGGCCAGATTTGGTGATGGATGCCTTCCCTAGCACAATTCCGAGGAGAATTCCCTGTAGACTGGGATTTTAGCCACTGCTGGTAGACCCGTATGACCGTACGCTTCCATACACCTGCAGATTCAGCTACTTCCTTCACACTATGGTCTTTGGCACGCCCAAATGGAGTCACTCCTTTTAGCCAATCATTAGCATCTGCTTTGGATCCATTTTCCACACATGGAACGAGACATTCCCTGCACTGTACCAGCTCTTCTCAATCTATGAATGATCCCCATCGTCCTCGTGCAGCGCCATCTGCAGGAGCCTGAAGTTACTACCACCTTAAACCCGGAGTTTATTTACATGATGGTTCCTAGCCTCTCCTAACCCCCTGAAATTAAACAGGCAGTTTTGGTGATTGATATATGTAAATGATATCTGTTCTGATTGGCTGCCCCACGTCTGAAACACTTCAGTGCCAATGGGCGGGGCTAAACTGCTGTAGGTCGAATAGCCGGATGTACAGTATATAAAAAGTCTTGTTGTTTGTGATGTTAGAACTGATATCTGGAGCCACTGGTGGTGTAGTTGGTAAGTAGGAGGAAGTGATCAGTGTACGTTGGCGCTGTGGGTGGCACTATTGCCACACAGCAAGTAGGTTCTGGGTTCAATTCCCGGCTCATCAGTTGGACCTGTAAACCTGCAGTCTCTTTAAGATCACCAACAACATCCGTTTAGATGGGTGTGTCTAAACTTTTGACTGGTAGTGTATGTCTCTATGTCTGCCCTGTGATGGACTGATGGCCTGTCCAGCCTGTTTCCTGTCTGGTGAGCACTGGGATAGGCTCCAGCACCCCACAGCTTCCTATTCGCATTCTCCCATTCCACCTTAAGTGGCGCTGCAGGTACATTCTGGTGCCTGAGGTGTTTGTTTGAATGTAACTGCTGCATCATTTAAGGTGGAATGGGAAAACTTGAACAAGGAGCTGAAACACTGGAATGCAGCCTACCTCCTGCACTGAGGTGCCTTGAGGTAGCCTACCTGCTGCAGCATTTAAGCTGGATTGGGAAAATTCAAACAAGCATCTGAGGCCCCGGAATGCAGCCAAATTGCTGCACCATTTAAGATGGAACAGGAAAATTCAGTCAAGAAGCTAAGGTATTCTCCCATTCCACCTTAAGTGGTGCTGCAGGTACATTCTGGTGCCTGAGGTTTTTGAATGTAACTGCTGTACTATTTAAGGTGGAACAGGAAATTTCAAACAAGAAGCAGAGGTGCCTCAAGGTGGCCTAACTGCTGCACCATTTAAGGTGGTATAGGAAAGCTTGAACAAAAAGCTGAGGCACCGTAATGTAGCCTAACTGCTGCATCATTTAAGGTGGAATGGGAAAATTCAAACAAGAAGCTGAGACCCTGTGATGGACTGATGGCCCTTCCAGAGTGTTTCCTGCCCAGTGAGCGCTGAGATAGATTCCAGCACCCCCATGACCCAGAAGGATATAGCAGTTTAGAAGATGAGTGAGAATATGATATGAGTATATAACCGTATAATTCAGTACCTTTCTGTGAGGGAGCTTTTAGAGGTGGACGTCTGGTTCCATTCACCACCATTGTGAACAGTTCAGACCCGGTAAGTTTATCTCGAGAGGAGCCTTTCACACCAAATCACTCTGAATATCTCTGTTTACATCTCAACCATTTAATTAAATGCAAATTTAAAAATATAGATGGATTTTTCCTCTTTTAACTGATATGTTCTAACAGCATATGCCATTTTTGAAATGCATCATAAGGTACAGAACAGGCCTAGGTATGTAGGCAGCATCCGTTCGGGATTGGGAATGTATTTCACATGTGGGTCAATTTCCTTTCTGCAGTCTGACATTTCTGTGCTGACCTCTCTCAGTTCAGTGCTGCCCCAGAACCGGCTGCTTTGAGTTCGGTGCTTCAGCCTCGTCTCTGACCTCTGTCTCAGCCCACAAGTCCAGGAGGACAGAGTGACCCAGGTTTCGTTCTGTCGGCTGCACTCATGAGGCCAGTAGCCCGGCTTTCTGGAGCACCGAGATCTCCTCTGAGCTTTGAATCGGAGACGGAGGTGCTCTCCTGGCGCCAAGGTGAGCTTTGTGGGCAGCGCTGCAGTGTTAAAACTGGCACTTGCGTCCGGCTTCACTGTATCTTAAAAAAGATCATGCAAAATGGTAAGACCTTTAAAGGACTGAAGGTGACGGTGCTGCAGGTTGTGTTCCCCTGTGGGGTGGAGCTTTTCTACAATAAGGTTCTAGTTCTGAAACCAGCACGATGCCTTAAATGTGCTTTAGACTCTTGTACAGCATCCTGAGTGTAACTGGAAAAGTGCATCTCCTGAAGACAATGCGGAGTGATTGCACAGCTGGTGCTTGTTGCTCGCCAGCTGCTAAAAATGAATGGGAGTCTATGGGAGGAACGAGGGATGAATCAATGACACATAGAGGAGTGGAGGTCAGTATGACTGTGGATTAGAGTTTGGGGTTCTGCCCTGAGTGAGTACATGCAGTTTGGTGAGGTGCCTAAAGGTGCCTAACTGCTGCACCACTTAAGATGGTATAGGTAAGCTTGAACAAGAAGCTGAGGCACCCTAGTGTAGCCTTTTACTGCATTAGTTAAGGTGGAATGGGATAATTCAAACAAAAAGCTGGTGCTCCAGATGTAGCCTAAATCCTGCATCATTTAAGGTGGACTGGGAAAATTGAAACGAGAAGCTGAGACACCCTAATGTAGCCTTCCTGCTGCACCTTTTATGGTGGAATGGGAAAACTGAAACAGGGGCTCCGGAATGCAGCCTAATTGCTGCACCATTTAAGGTGAAACAGGAAAATTCAGTCAAGAAGCTAAGACACTAGAATGTAGCCCAACTGCTGCACCTTTTAAGGTGGAATAGGAAAGTTTGATCAAGAAGCTGAGGCTTGAAATGTAGTCTAACTGCTGCACCATTTTAGGTGGAATGGTAAACCTGGAACAAGAAGCTGAAGTGCCAGAATCAAACTGCACCATTTAAGGTGGAATGGGAAAACTTGAACTACAAGTTGGTGACAAAGAAGCTGACTTAAGCTTCATGGAGAGTTGAAAACCATGAAAAGGGAGGAGGAAGTTGTTCTATTTTTGCTGGACAGATGGCAAACACCAATAGGTCAGTATTCGTTTGTCCCTTTTGCTGTTTGTGATAGTAACTGTTAGCATCATCTTGTAGCGACAGTTTGCTAACCCACAACCTAGCTACTCCTACTTGCTGTGTCATTGTTTTCTCTAACGCCTCCAAAGTTCAGTCTTAGGAGGTTCTGGGGTGGTCAGTCCATTGTTCTGAGAACACCAGCAGCTTCTTTGTTGGATGTGTGTGTCTCCTTTTCTCAGTGAGGAGCTTCTTGAATACATCCTTTCAGACCTCCAGTTTTAGTTTTCAGGTGTCTTCTTCTCACTGCGGAAGGATGAACAGAAAAACCTGTGGATGTTCTCAGATTTTTGGGGTTTTCAGTTTTTGACAGACTTTCATGATAATTGGACCAAAGGAAATGATCCAAAATGACATGAAAGTCTGGTTCCATTGGCTTGCATTAAAAGTAATATACATTATATTGCAAAAGGTATTCACTCACCCACTCAAAACATTGAATTCAGGTGTTCCAATCACTTTCATGGCCACAGGTGTATAAAACCAAGCACCTAGACATGCAGACTGCTCCTACAGATATTAGTGAGAGAATGGGTCGCTCTCAGGAGCTCAGTGAATTCCAGTGTGGTACCGTGATAGGATGCCCCCTGTGCAACAAGTCCAGTCGTGAATTTTCCTCCCTACTAAATATTCCACAGTCGACTGTCAGTGGGATTATAACAAAGTGGGAGCGATTGGGAACGACAGCAACTGAGCCATGAAGTGGTAGACCACGTACAATGACAGAGCGGGGTCAGCGGCTGCTGAGGGGCATAGTGCGCAGGGGTCGCCAACTTTCTGCAGAGTCCATCACTACAGACCTCCAAACTTCATGTGGCCTTCAGATCAGCTCAAGAACAGNAGACCTCCAAACTTCATGTGGCCTTCAGATCAGCTCAAGAACAGTGTGTAGAGAGCTTCATGGAATGGGTTTCAATGACCGAGCAGCTGCATCCAAGCCTTACATCACCAAGCGCAATGCAGAGCGTGGAATGCAGTGGTGCTCCGCCACTGGACTCTAGAGCAGTGGAGACGTGTTCTCTGGAGTGATGAATCACACTTCTCCGTCTGGTAATCAGATGGACGAGTCTGGGTTTGGTGGTACCAGGAGAACGGTACTTGTCTGACTGCATTGTCCCGAGTGTAAAGTTTGGTGGAGGGGGGATTATGGTGTGGGGGTGTGTTTCAGGAGTTGGGCTCGGCCCCTTAGTTCCAGTGAGAGGAACTCTTAATGCTTCAGCAGACCAAGAGACTCTGGACTATTTCACGCTCCCAACTTTGTGGGGACAGTTTGGGGACGGCCCCTTCCTGTTCCAACATGACCGCACACCAGTGCACAAAGCAAGGTCCATAAAGACATGGACGAGCGAGTTTGGTGTGGAACAACTTGACTGGCCTGCACAGAGTCTTGACCTCAACCCGATAGAACACCTTTGGGATGAATTAGAGCGGATACTGCGAGCCAGGCCTTCTCGTCCAACATCAGTGTCTGACCTCACAAATGTGCTTCGGGAAGAATGGTCAGAAATTCCCATGAACACATTCCTAAACCTTGTGGAAAGCCTTCCCAGAAGAGTTGAAGCTGTTATAGCTGTAAAGGGACATCATATTTCACCTTATGGATTAAGAATGGGATGTCACTCAAGTTCATATGCGTGTGA
This sequence comes from Semaprochilodus insignis, assembly GCA_034552555.1. Classification (NCBI taxonomy): domain Eukaryota; kingdom Metazoa; phylum Chordata; class Actinopteri; order Characiformes; family Prochilodontidae; genus Semaprochilodus; species Semaprochilodus insignis. Next base: position 31,098,330 of record CM067488.1, read on the forward strand.
AGGCAGACGAGCCAGTACTTTTGGCAATATATTTCAATTTTTTGGTAGACTTTGGAAATACCTTTTGTCCTTTACATTGTGTGGGAATTTCATGAAGAATGGACCAAAAGAAATGACCCAAAATGGCTTGGGGAAAAGTGAAGTCTGTTTTTGGCTTCTCCTGTAAAGTAGCCATACATATTACAAGTCATATCCACGTAGCTTATGCAGCTATTCGACGATCCCAGGGAGATGAAAAGGCGGTTTGACACCGCGCACCTCACGTCTACTGAGCCTTTCCCAAACACAAGACAATCAGTTATGAAACTAAACGGTTCAGCCCGGCAGTCTCTTCTAAGAGCGGCATTAATCATGGCTTTTGCTTGCTCAGGCTGAATTTCCCCCAGACCTTTAGAAAAGTCTTGACCTTTAAGAAACGTCTGTTCTATGGAATAGCATTTTAAAGGAAATCAAAGGTCCTGCCTCTCAATATTTTAAATCGAATGCTGGGAAAAAAAGAAAGGATTGAATCCTATTTTATAGGTGGATGAGCTTTGAAAGAGCCGGCCTTTCTGTGTCGATGCTGGCGTATTACTGCACTTTGGCTGGCCTTTACATGTCCCTACACAAATATTGGCCAGTTGCTCAATTGGAACAACTCTTTATCTCTCCAGCCAGTGCTCTGCTGCCACCTCTGGCCTCTGTGGGGTACTGCATCTTCAAGCCGCCCTACCGGTGTCATCCGTCTTGATGGACCTGTCACAGCAGACCGGATTAGCAGCTCTTTTTATGCGTCCTGCTGCCAGGAGGAAAACATGGAAATCAGAAGCAATTTACTCGGCCTGTACTGTCACTCATCCAGACAGGTAATTGATTAATCCAGACAACCATGATTACCTGGTTCATCTGTCTCGGAAGCCGGAGCAGAGAAAGGAGATGATTGTGTCCTCGTGAAGAGGTGCGAATAAAGCTTTTCAGAAGAGCTCTTTAAACTTTGACAGCAGATGTGTTTAGTCATGTCTGTTGAAACTTAAGCTGAGGTTGCAAATAACATAATCAGGCTGCACTGACTCATATAGATCATCTACAGGTGTTCACAGTGTTAGGACACTGTGTACAGGAACTGAACTGAACACCGTGGCCTGTGCAGAATTTAGAAACTAGAAAATTAAACGTGTAATCTGACCGGAGGTGTTCAAACTTATGACTATAAAAAGTAATGAACGTGACTTAAAATAAAACTTGGGCCAAATTTTTAATTAATTATTATTTTTCTTTATAGCATCACTGCTCAAGTACATTCCGATTTCAGTAGTCAAGTAAATGAGAATTTTCAAATTCAAGTAAATTACAATTTTAAAACTCAAGTAAATTACAAATGTAGTACTTAATCAAATTATGCTTTCAATATTTGCTTAATTTATGATTTCAGTACTTGAGTATATTACCATTTCAAAACTCGTAAATTGCATTTTCAACTTACAAAAAAATTACAATATTAATATTCATGTAAATTACAATATTAAAACTCAAGTAAATTATCATCTTCAAATTCAAGTAAATTACAAATTTAATACATAATCAAATTATGTTTTCAATATTCGCTTAATGTATGATTTCAGTACTCGTGTATATTACAATTTCAAAACTCAAGTAAATTGCATTTTCTACATACAAGTAAATTACAATTTCTGTACTCAAGTAAATTACAATATTAAAACTCAAGTAAATTACAATATTAATATTAATGTAAATGACAACATTAAAACTCAAGTAAATTATAATTTTCAATAAAAAAAGAAAAAGTTCAGTTAAATTACAAATTTAAGACCCAAGCAAATGATGATTTCAATATTCAATTGATGTAGGATTGATTTCAGTACTCAAGTAAATTGCATTTTTCAACATTCAAGTAAATTACAGTATTAAAACTTAAGGCAAGTTACAGTTGCAACAACTTTAATACTCATTTAAATTAAAAACCTTTCAAACTAATGCATTACAGTAAGTACAGAGGTAAAGTTAATACTGGTGTTTGGGTTTAATCATATTATGAATGCATGGAGGCCAAAATATAGATATTTTATTGTTTAATTATGGATATTTTAATACAATGTATTAAAGCTTACCAGCATGCATTTATCTCTGTATCCACTAGATGTCGCTGTTTCTTTACACTGCAATATACAATTAAGATTCATTTGGTGAGATTTCTAATATTACATCCACCTACCAATGTAAATGTGGTAAAATGATGAGTTACATATAAACAGATCTACAGATATATACACATGTGTTTTTATTCAGAACCAGAACAAAAGTCTTTACTGTCACTCATCCAGACAGGTAACTGATTAATCCAGACAACCATGATTACCTGGTTCATGTGTCTCGGAAGCCGGAGCAGAGAAAGGAGATGATTGTGTCCTCGTTAAGAGGTGCGAATAAAGCTTTTCAGAAGAGCTCTTTGAACTTTGACGGCAGATGTGTTTAGTCATGTCTGTTGAAACTTAAGCTGAGGTCGCAAATAACGTAACCAGGCTGCACTGACTCATATAGATCATCTACAGGTGTTCACAGTGTTAGGACACAGTGTACAGGAACTGAACGTCCATCTACCAGTGTAAATGTGGTAAAGTGATTAGTTAAATATAAACATCTACAGATATATACATGTGTTTTTTAATGTTTTGCCTCAGTAAAAGACTGAACTGAGTAGTAAATAAAATCATCTGTATGTTATAATATTGCAATATGTAATTTCACTCTAAATAAATTCTGTAAATGCCTCTATAGAACTGCATTGTGTCTAAAGTACTGTGATATATCACATTGTAGGCTTTGTGGCAGCTCCCACCTCTACTTTGTGATGAAAATGATAGTCATATCTGAAATCACAGCTCATACGCTGAGTACGTGATCTGACAGTGCCATTGTGTGACCGTTTGTCTTGTACTGTTTACTATAGAACTCCGTACAAAAGCTTCCTGGCAGGAATCATGACCGATATGGACTTACATGAACTTACATGAACTTGCACGAACGTAGCTACAGTAGTACAGTAACATTTAGTGGTACTAATATACAATACAACTACATTTATAACAGGCTTATGAAGAGTTTATAATGGTTACTATGCAGATCATAAACTGTTTAAAATCATTATCAAGCATAAAGAACATAATTAACCTCATAACACATAAACAAAACTAGAACCAGTGACCTTGTTACTTGCCAAATAGTGAGACCACAGGTATTATGTGGGTGGTGGATCATTCACAGCACTGCAGTCACACTGACATAGTGATGGTGGTGTGTTAGTGTGACTGCAGTGCTGAGAATGATCCAATGAACCTCTGTGTCACTGCTGGACTGAGAATCGTCCACCAACAAAAACTATCCAGCCAACAGCATCCTGTGGGCACCATCCTGTGGGCAGCGTCCTGAGTGCAGCATGCGGAGGGCAACATCCTGTGGGCAGCGTCCTGTGGGCAGGGTCCTATGCCCACTGCTGAAGGACTAGAGGATGACCAACACTGCA
>CM067488.1:31102349-31177349 GCA_034552555.1 Semaprochilodus insignis
TGGCAGGGTTGGTGTGTGGAGTGGCGTGATGTCATGGGGTATTCCGAGTGTGATGGGAAAGTCCGCTGTGTGTGTGTGAGAGAGAAAGAGAGAGAGAGAGAGAGAGAGAGACTGTCACTTTCTTCTCTGGAGAGATTTTACCAGTAATGCATGGTGCAAGGCAAAGGCACTGAAATGGAACAGTGATGCACTGAATCTAGTTTCAGTGTGCAGACATCAGAGACCACCCCACATCATCTTCCAGTCCAAACGGTCTGCCCACCCTGTACCTTCATTACAACTTCCACTCATTTCAGGAAACTCACTTTCAGTTCCTCAAAGGAAGAGGCCTCATTCCATGTGTGGAAAATGGCTCCAAAGCAGATGTTAATGATTGGCTAATCATTGTTAATGATTGTACTTAACAATGTATTCTTCTCTCTAGGTCTGAGCACTGGGTTGGGGTTGCCAGGTAGTGCTCTTCTGCTGTATTTAACTCTGTATTCTTCTTTCTAGGTCTGAACGCTGGGTTGGGGTTGCCAGGTAGAGCTCTACTCCTGTAGTTAACTCTGTATTCTTCTCTCTAGGTATCAGCACTGACCCTTGTTCAGGCAGCGTCTGAGCTCAAGGCAAGTTTTAGACTCTAACCTTTTTGTACTAGCTAGGAAACATTCTCTGATGGAACACTAAGCACGGCTAGTACTTCACTGAGGGTATATATTTAGAAGTGTACTGTTATGAACCAAAAAGTGGGATAGAAGTTAGCAACAGGTGAACTAAGGGGGGGCACAGTGGTCCAGTGATTAGCGCTGTTGCCTCACAGCAAGGGCCTGGGTTTGCTTCCCAGCCAGGCGACCAGGGTCAATGTGGGTTTCTACCATCTAACATGCAGCCAGGTGAACTGGAGATGCTAAATTGCCCACTAAATGTGACTGCATGTGTGTGTCTATGTGATAATGGGCTTAGAAGATGAATGAATGAATTAGATAAACTAACAGTATACCTATGAGTGTACTTTTAGTATGGCTGCAGTACAGAATAGAAATAGTAGGTATAAATTACTTGTGTACTAAAAGTATGCTACTCTACACCAAAAGTATACTAAAAGTGTACTTACATAAATTAAAAGTGGCCAATTTAGCCCTAAGAAGTACTGACATAGTACACTTACAAGTTACTACTAGTACCCTGACATTAGTATACTCACTACATACAGTGTACTCAGGAAGTATACTTCAACTCACGGTTACTGAATACAGTGAACTTTAAGTACACTGTTTTCTAGTAAGAGTCATGCTTTAGGCACTGCTTGTTTTCCAGTGTGGTTTGTGTAAGTGCAGGCAGAACCCAGAGAAGCCCAGAGTTTGGAGAACTGAAACTCTCACTGCCCAGTAGAGCAAAACCAGAAAGGCTAATAAAGACCTTGTTGTTGACACTCACACTGCGATGTCACTCTCTCTCTCATGGAGCGACAGAGCGACTGAAAGGAGGTGTAGAGGTCCGGCAGGTTCAGGTCGGTGAATGAGAAGCGAAGTGGCTGGTCGGCCGCTGGGAGAGGGGCAGCGGTAGTCATGGGTAATGGGGCTGGGGGCCGCTGCACGGGGAAAAAAGACGACAGGGCTATGAGTGAGCTTCTGTTTTTGGTATACTTAACTAACTAGAGTTGTGGCACTAGTCTGCCTCAGGGTGGCGCTGGAGCAGACTGGGTTACCCAGTTGGTCCTACATAGTCACATAGACACCTCTGAAAACTATACAGTATGCTGTAACATATGTGTACATCTGAAAACGTCCCAAACTTATGGTGGAAAGAGTGAATGGTTACTCATTTCCCATACTGAAGGGAAGATCACAGTTAGTCCGTGGAACATCTACCAAACTGGAAAAGTGAATTTCCAGAAGAAGATGAAGAACTGGTAAACCAAACACTTTATTGCTATCGAAGCGTCAGCACCTCTATGGTGAGTGACTTAGCCAATATGGGACCTCCCCGATATCAGTGGGGTATTTCACACACTGCATTAGACAATACGGAAACCAGAAGCAGGGCTATTGTGTACCTTGCAGGGAGGCGGGGACAGAGTAGATTTAATGTCCGGTGGAAGTAGGAGGGGCTCTACTTGACTGACCAGCATTTTGTCCTCAGCAGGTGGAGTTTTTTCAGGAATCTGGAAGAGCGATAACATCAATAACAACGTTAGCATCACCTGTGTTATTCCCCTATTAAGAAAATGAGAAAGGCCTGAAAGGTGTACCACCTCCTCGTCTGTAGAGTATGGTCGCTTAACTCCTCTGGCCTGTAGTTGGTCGGGTGGTCCATCCATGGTCCAGTAAGAACCCTGGAAGTAAACAGAGACAGAGAGCATCATAAAATGGGTGCCGTTATTATGTGTCACCTGATTAGTTTGGTGTCTGAAGTTATGAAGCTGCTGCGAAGCTAACATGGCTAACTAACAACACAACACCAACATCCCCCACCAATGAGCACTGTCCATGTTTACAGATAACAGCATGTCAGGAAGCAGATGAGCCAGTCTGTTTGAGGTCACAACTTCAATGTGTCCTGAATTAAGCATGCAGTTAGCACTAGTGCCATAGCATTTTGGGTGTGGAGACACATGTGTTGAGGGGTCTATCAATCACTCTGACTTTTTATGCTGCCACTACATAATTGCATCTGCTTCTTATCAATGCATAATCGTCCATTTCTGAGCCCAGTCTCATGTTCTCCTTATTGGTTGCTAAGCGGACACTGCTTAGCAGGTTAGATTAGACATAGAGAGGAGTGAGGGTCATTATGACTGTAGATTAGACCCATAGAGGAGTGAGGGTCAGTATGGCTGTGGATTAGACACATAGAGGAGTGAGGGTCAGTATGACTGTAGATTAGACGCATAGAGGAGTGAGGGTCAGTATGACTGTAGATTAGACGCATAGAGGAGTGAGGGTCAGTACGACTGTAGATTAGACGCATGGAGGAGTGAGGGTCAGTACGACTGTAGATTAGACGCATGGAGGGGTGACCAAGAGGAAGAAGGAGAAGAACATGATAAATGGGAGAACATCAAAAGCTAGCAGTAAACTGTTCTATCTGGCAAACAACAATTACATTCAGCGAATAATCATCGTAAGGTTGTAATAAGGGTATTCCAGCCTTTACAGTCCTTAACAGAAAAGGTTTCTGGGAATTAAAGAAGTCTGTGTGTAATTGATTATTCGCTGAAAGTATATGCAGGGAATTATGGAAAAATCCAGATGGTACCAACATAAGGCTTTAAATCCGGTGTCTGTCATGCATTAGTTGGTGTAATGTCTGCAGTAATGTTTAAGACACATTGAATAGTATTGAACGGACACTGAAGAGAGGTGCGCAGGTGCAGAACAGGAGAACAACAATGCTAGACACGTGTGGATGACGCTGCGTGTCTGTATACTGTAAAAAGCTAAATCTAACAAGTAAACTATCACCAACTCCTAATCTGGTGTTTTTGTCAGTTAATGAGAGTACAAACTTCACAGTTGGTAATGTGCACATCTGTGAAAGCACCATCAACATAAGACGTTGTGGAGCAACACATGCTGCTTCTAGACTACATGTTTTTCAGGGACATCCATGATTTTTTTTTCAACATGACCAACACCAAGAAACATCCTGCACATCTTACTACAGCATCTTGACTCCGGCTCGTCATAAATATATGCCTGTATACAACACATCCATATGTTTTGCTTTTCACTTGTTACTTTTTAAAATTGTTTATGCATGTATGTATGTTTATGGCATTTACTTGATCTATATAAATCTGTGCCCTTTTGCAGAATGCAATGACAAGAATGGAGCGAAAGACATCGGTGAGCAAAACTAATCTTGAATAAACCCAAATTACCCATCCATCACTACACATCTCAGTTTCAGTATGGTACATGTACACACCCCCAACATTATCTTTTACAGCAGTAGTAAATCTTAATAGTAAGTTAATAAACTTTATTTATAAAGCACTCTTTACACAACATGCGTTGACCAAAGTGCTGTACATACAGATACCTAATGATGACACATGAATACATACAAAACACAGATAAAAGAAATCAGATAAATAACATATATTAAAATAAGTAACAACAAAAAATACAAACAGATAAGAAACAGGTAAGGGTTATATCGAACGACCATAAAATCACTTCATGTTACCACAGTTTCTCACTATTCAAAAGCAAAACCTGATTTAAAAACTGAGATAGAGGTAGATTACTGGAGAACATAATTATACCTATAACAGTCACAACCTGAATGAGAGGTCACTGGCATCACTGTCTCTTTATTTATCTGCATTCTGTTTTCTTTCAGGATTGTACATAAGCATTGCACTCAACATACTTTTTTTGTTGATAGTAAGTACATACTATTTTATTTTATGTCACAAATAAATAAACTTCAGTTTAGCGATGACTGTTCCATGTGTATGCTGTTCTCATTCAAAAGTGTTCATTGTACACTCATCATTAAAAAACCATTTGCACCCAGAAGGAATCAACCGACAGAAATGAAACTTGGGGTTTGACATTGAGTCCCACTTTTGTCTTGGTGGAGACGACCAATGAATCCGTGTGTGGAGGCACCGTGGTCAGCACCAAGATGAACTGCAGGAACTGTGTGAGAATATTCAAGCAGCATGGGATGGATTATCACAGGACACCATTAGGAACCTCTACAGCTCCATACCGAGACGTCTGGCATGTTGGGGCAGCAAACACGGTGGCCTGACGCCATACTGAGAGACAGACTTCTGTATGTGTAGCTCAATAAATATTGATCATATCAGTCTAAATTTATCATCAGTTATTGATCCTGGTAACCTTTATCTTCCTTCCCAACGGACCTGCAACCCCACACCTCCTTCTGGGTGCAGCTATTCTACTGATGAGAGTATTTAAATAGCTAAGTCACTGATAACAATAAACTTGAATGATACATTTACAGATTGTGCTGCTGTGGAACAAGCTGTCTAACTGCGGGCACAACAGAAACCAGGTAAGCTTGGAAAAGATTGTTCATACACTGCAAATCATTCTAGGAAATTCTGTTCTAATTTCTGGATTTTTTTTATTTATTTATTTGTAGGACAGAGAGAATAATCAAGGTATGAACATCAAAAAACTACAATGGTTTTGTATTCAAACTCATTGTATGACATGTGTGTGTGTGTGTGTGTGTGTATGTATATATATATGTGTATATATATACATATATTATACAGCTCTCCCTCTTCTTGACCACTAACCTCCATCAGATCTGCTCCTTCAGTCCTGTCAGTCTCCTTCAGCTTCTTTCTCTCCCTCTTTCTCCTCCACTACTAGCTTCCATTAGATCTACTATGTTTGGATAAATGATTATAGGCAGGATGAATAAATATGTGTTTCTGACCTACAAGAAGCTGCAATGTATTAACAGTTTGTTGCAAGGATATTTCATGGCAGAGGGAACCTTTAACTTATGCTGTCATGTTCAGTTATGTTTAACTGTTTCATAAATTTTTGTGTTAGATATCCTCAACCTTTTAATTTAATTTCAAAGCACAATTTTCTCTTAATTACTCAGGGCCACAGGAGTTAGAGTCTCTTGCTTCAGACGCAGAACAAAGAGCAGCATGAAAACAGCAACATCACAAGACAACACAAGCAGCACCAGAAAGACATTCCCACAAGAAGTAGTACCACCAGAGGCAAAGGTGCCAGAAGCAGCATCACAAGTGATAATCAATAATAATGATGAAAAACAAAGGTAAATCACACCTGAGTTTCTCTGTAATCTCCAGAATTGCCAAATAACTGAAAACCTTAATTCCAAAAAAAGTTGAGAAGTTATAATAATAATAATAATAATAATAATAATAATAATAATAATAATGGATTTTTTTCATTTGTTTTGGACATATACACTGCCTGCAACACGTTCAGTGATTAGCATTGCTGGGATTGCTCATCCATTTAATTTACAAATAACTGCATTAGGTACACATGTTTAGATCTAGTAGATGGATCTAGTGAGGCGTGTAGTTCTTTATTTGACTTGACTGACAACTTAGAGCCTCCACTTTTTAAGCATTACTTTACAATGTTAAGTCAATTGACTGTTTTTGACTGATGATTATTATTGGATTATGATTGACATGAGTGTAACTGAGTAGGTTCACTTGCACTATCCTGATCATATCGAAGATGGTGTTGTTGTAAATAGGTTCTTGAAGCTGTAAAAGGTTTACCTTAAACAATGTGGTAGAACATAAACAATCAGCTCTAAGACAAGATAAACTGAATTATTGGGTTACAGTGTTTGCCAACAACCATTTTAATATGATGTATAACAAACAGCTGTGAAGAACAGTGTGAAGATCATAAGTGCGGTAGCTAAATTAGCTTGATAAAGTACTTTGGCAAGATTAAACCAGAATGTGCATCTGTTAACGCTGACGCACAGTATGCCTGCCAACCATTGCACTTTGGGATTATTACTGAGGTTTGATCTTGAAGAGCTGACCTCCTCAGCATAACACTAAACTGCTCTTTGTGCTACTGGAGTTTAGTCTGTTAGCATAACTGCTATGGATGCTACAGATTTCATGCTGTCTCATAGATGTCATATTGGATGTTTTGTTCCTGTTATATTCAAGCATGGTCTAACACTAAACAGCAGCTCTGAGATTTTTCTACTCCCTCTTTTATTGAGTGAGGTTCTTATAGCACAGCTCCTATTCTACTTTTACAGTTGTCCACACTGTATCTAAATCATCAGGGGTGGGAATCTGTATTGATGTATGTTGATATATGCAAAACTGTCAATATGTCAATACATAAGCAGCAATATCTTTCTGTTTTGACACTAATTGATTTTTGATATGCGTATAGTATTGGGGTTGGATATATTGTGATTTATACATATTACTGGTCCAAAATGTCATGCTTCCGGGTTTTTCTCTCTGCCTCTGATCTCCTGAACTCCATCTCCCAGAACCCACCACCCGATGACATCATAGTCACATGCCCACCATCGCCCAATCACATTCCATTTCCCATTCGTCATCTGTCACCCCCCCCCCCCTTTCTGAAGTTTGGCCACACCTGTGTCTTACCGAGCGTCTTTGCAGTCCCTGTTTGCTATTTCTGGTTCTGACTCTGTTTGAGTTCTGGTTTTGCTGTCTTGTTTTGGTTGCTGGTTGGTTGGTCTCTTTGGTTTTCGACTCCTGCTTGTACTTCTGGTTCATGACTCTGTCTTCTCCCTTGGTTATATTTGCCTGGACTCTGTTGTTGAGCTTAACCGCTAACCTGCTAATAAAGCCTTGCTCTGCTTTTTGCTCAGCATCCATCACATCAAGTTTGTTAATCATTACACATAAGAATTTTCTATCTACTGACATATACACTTAATGCATCTTACTTTAAGTTTTTTCCTGAGGTTCAATATTTTAAAAAACGTAAACATTTTTTGTTTATTTTGTAGTCTGTGCACCAGTGTAACTTAAAGCAGCAGGCATGGTTTAAGTGGCTGCATGCATGGATTCTATGAGTGATATGCATTTTTTTAATCACTGTTTATATTGACTAACAGGCTAATATACAATGCTTTACTAGCTGCTGTGTTACAGGTCTGATTCCCAAATCATACGGTGCTCAATATGCAAAATACGAATACAGCAAAACAGATGTGACAGAAAGGACAGTCCCTGCTAGTACACCAACATCTCAGTACCATAGTGTAAAATATAGCTTATATCCTATTGAATGCAGATTTTACTAAAAACAGAAGCCTGTTTTCTTTACCATCTTATAGATGTTTAGGTTTTTAAAGTTTGTTTAAATTCATATATAAATGAGCAACAATCAAATAAACAAAAGCATTTACACTATGTTGCCAAACGTATTCGCTCGTCTGCCTTCACATGCCTATGAACTTGAGTGACATCCCATTGTTAATCCTCCATAGGGTGTAATATGATGTCAGCCCACCCTTTACAGCTATAACAGCTTCAACTCTTCTGGGAAGGCTTTCCACAAGGTTTAGGAATGTGTTTATGGGAATTTCTGACCATTCTTCCAGAATCACATTTGTGAGGTCAGACACTGATGTTGAACGAGAAGGCCTGGCTCACAGTCTCCGCTCTAATTCATCCAAAGGTGTTCTATCGACGTTGAGGTCAGGACTCTGTGCAGGCCAGTCCAGTTCTTCTACACCAAACTCGCTCATCCATGTCTTTATGGACCTTGCTTTGTGCACTGGTGTGCTGTCATGTTGGAACAGGAAGGGGCCGTCCCCAAACTGTTCCACAAAGTCGGGAGCATGAAATGGTCCAGAGTATCTTGGTCTGCTGAAGCATTAAGAGTTCCTTTCACTGGAACTAAGGGGCCGAGCCCGACTCCCGAACAACACCCCCACACCATAATCCCCCCTCCACCAAACTTTACACTCGGCACAATGCAGTCAGACAAGTACCGTTCTCCTGGCTGCATGTCCGTGCTTGGTTTTATACACCTGTGGCCATGAAGGTGATTAGAACACCTGAATTCAGTGTTCTGGATGGGGGAGTGAATACTTTTGGCAATATATTGTATTTTAATATTAGGCCAAGTGTGTTTTCATTTTGGTACATCACTATTGCACACCTTTGTTACTTCTTGTTTTGCTATTCTATCTATTTTTTCCTGGCACCTAATTAATCAAGACCTATAACCCACAGACAGTAACAGTGAGCAGGGTGGATGTGGGTATATGAGGTATGTACTAAATATACATATACAGTAATCAGAATTAATAGGGTGGGCTACATTTTGTGTTATATTGGTAGGAATAGGAAACTTTACTAATCTGGTTTGCTGTGATTAACCATGTACCATGTATTTACCGGTATTCACTGGATCTGATTCAATCATGTTTTATTAATACACTGCTTATAGTTAGAAATGGCTTGGTTAGCAATATTCACATGGCTGTATCATGTTTGTTCAAATATGTTTAAGCATATGGACAATGACCTTGAGCTTGCTCACTTATAATTTGTACTGGTGTGCAAACACCACACTCATAATTCATTCAAATAAAAAAAAATTCAAAAATCTTTTCTTAGATGTCTTTTATTTGTTTGTTTTATTTTAATCAATAAATAATTCCATTATTATATTCTTTGTCTGAAGGTGCTATTTTTTAATAAATCTAATATAAATCTGTTTTGACTGTTTCAGTTTTCCAGTATTATAATTCCTGTAGTTGAGCATTCTCATTAAACTGTAATTGCTGAATCTAACTAATTATTGGTAGAATAATATTTCTGTGTATGTCATGCGTCGGGGCTCCTCCTCTACCGAATCCGCAGACTATACCTCCCATGATCCTGCGCTCCATGATGCCAACACCAGGAGTTCTACCACTTCCTATCAGGAAGTGCTCCTCGCTCCCCAGAATTCTGGCCTGAGTGTTTGTTAATGTTACTCCTCCTACTTTGGAGACCAGCACGTTTGCCATCAGCGAACCGGATGAATATGACAGATCACCTGACCAGTGTAAGGAATTCCTCCTACAATGCTCACTTTTTTTTTTTTTTTTTTTTGCGGGGGAGGGAGGGGGGTAACTCTCCTCCGAGCTCCAATAAGGCCTGTATATCTTTTGTAATTTCTCTTTTAACCGGCAAGGAATGAGCCCCCTCTTATTGTCATGTTTCGCAACAGACTTAATCATGACATCATTACTGAACTAGCATGTAAAGATGATGGACTGTCCCTTAATGAACTTATCAGCCTGGCTATCCATCTTGACCAGTTAAAACAAGGAGCCTGTTCAACTATTGGCAATTCATCTTCTGCCCATCTAGACTCTCCTGCTTGAGGAGCTTCACAGTTAAGGACCTGTCAGTCTGGTACACTCACTAAGGAGGAGTCAATTCCCGAAGAACTGATGCAGTGTGATTTGTCTTGTCTGTCATGGGACAAGAGGATTTGCAGATTATACGGCAGTTTGTACATGTATTGCGGTGCAGCTGGTCACGTTCTTACTGTCGGGCTCGCCCGCACAGACCTCAGGTGCCATCCCAGAGAAAGCGTGTGGAGTCAACTCCACTTTAATGTGCTGAGTATTCCCACTCCGGTTATGGTTTCTAAGTCTCTGCTTTTGCCCGTGACCTTGTACTGTCAAGAATCTCTCTCTGTGTTTTCAGCTTTGATCGACTCTGGGACTTCTTCGGACTCCCTGAATGCTCCTCTAAAACTCCCGGCTGTTGACGGGGACCCTTTTGGACAGGGAGTTATCACACACGTCTGTTTTGGTTGAAAAGGCATGGTCCTCTTATTTCTTGGGCTGAAAGAGAGATTTTGTCTTGGTCTCCCTATTGTTTTCAAAATTGCCTTTCCTTGCCATCTGTTGTTCCAAACTCTACTTGTATAGAAGGCCCTGAGGTGCAGACCGCTGTAAGCATTCCTCCTGAGTATTCTGATTTGGCTGAAGTGTTTAGTACAAAGAAGGCTACTGAACTTCCTCTTCACCGAGAGTGTGATCACGCTGTTGTGTTGTTAGATAACCATCTACCTCTGAAATCTCACATTTACCCTCCAACTCAAGCAGATGAAGCTGCTATGCAGGAGTATGCTCAGGAGGCCTTAGCACAAGATTTCATCCGTCCATCCGCTTCACCAGCTGCTGCAGGTTTCTCCTTTCTTAAAGAGAAGCATTGATTATCGTGGTTTGAACGCCATTACCAAGCCTTACTCCATACTCTCCCACTTGTAGGGGGATACGGGTATAATAAATTAACCAATTATTAATTAATTAATTATTAGGATATTAGAGGGCATAGTTTAGCTTAATTTAAGCACAAACCATAATTGCCATCTGATCCAATCTCAGGGTGAGAGTTTGTTCATGAGACATCTAGTGATCTGCACCCTTGTCAAAATATTGAGTCATTTATCCAGACTAGTTTAATAAAAGCAATTTATTTACAGCACATTTAATAACAAAGTTAAATAAACATTAAATGATAAGTGGGGTTGATATATGCATAACAGGAAGTCCAGATTCATCACATTCACTGAGAGACTACATGAGTTTACTGAAACTCAGAGGAGGCTATGTCGTGGAGAATGACCAGAGCTGGAGCATAAATCTGAATGCACCTATTAATCTAAGATCATATTATCAAAAACACAGCATCAATAAGCACAGCACCGAGGACTGGACCACAGAAGAGAACTGAGAGAGAGGAGAACTGAACCCCAAACTGAACTAAATTCTCTGTGTGACCTGAGTTTAAGTACAGGGGCTCTTTAGTATCAAGTCTTTCCTTTGGCTCTAGCTGGACCGTTAGGACAGAGCAGGGGGAAGTGGGTTTTTCACCCCCCCTGTGGTGTCTGCTCATGTGTGTTAGTTTGGACAGAAGAGGTCCAGTGCTGAGAAGCTGTGGACTTGGTACTACAAGAGCTTGCATTAGACATTTCATTCACCCTTTTAGCTGGACTGGTTAAAGTCTGAAAAGGGTGTTCTGGCTCATCTGAGGTGACTTGACTGAATAGGTGCGAGTTTCATAATCGTCACCTTGTATGTATTGCCACATTTGTTCAATAAGACTTGCAACTGTGTTTGAGTTAACATCACTCTTCTTGCTTTTACGCATGTGCTGATTTTTTAGTGTTACTAACCCTGTGGAGTCATATTGAGGTGGGTTGGGTGGTGTTTTAGCCAGGGGACGAATGGTTTGGTTATGATGTTGGTTGTCCCTGACACTTTCCCGCTAGTTACATGAAAACTGGTTCCGGTGGTGTCCGGAAAGCAGAGGGTCTGTATGTCTACCTGAGTGGTTTTGGATTTCATCAGACCGCGGTTGTTGAGAGCAGTTATGGTTTTGGTAAGAGTGCAGAGACTGAGTGTCACAGCCGAGAGTGCTGTGGGGTTTGGTTTGGTTATTCAAAGCCTGCTGGTGTTTTGCAAACCCTTTCAGAACTAAGTCACGCAGTGGGATGGAGGTTTTCGACAAACAGTGTCTTAAAGTGTTTTAAAGTGCAAGTCTTCCTCCATCCCTGGTTCATTCCTGGGACCAAAGTATGTGTGAAAAAGGCGTTTGTAGTACAGCTGAGGCGATTCTTGGCTTTGTTGTTTAACAGTTAGAGCTGAAATTAAGCCTGTCTGCTCTGTGTGGTTTGAAAATTCCTCTACCAGGGCCTGGCAGAGTGCAGTGAAGTCACTTTGATTAGGTAGATCTTGTGATCTATTGTGACATTAGGGAACCTGCGCAAGTAGTAGTCAATGTCCTTCAGATAGGCAGTGACATCATTAGAGCCTTCAGGCGTTGGTTCAAAACGGATTTTGTCTAGTTCCCGGTCAGAGGGACCTGGGGACTGAACATGGGGGAAAGGCTGGTGGAGTGACAGTGGAGACACCTGTTCTACTGGGTTAGGCGGGCTCCAGCTATTTAGAGGGGTCAGCACAGTGACGCCTCTTTGAGGGTTCCTAGGACCTAATTCAAAGGTCTGACACTGATTTATCTCAGGAGAGGAATGTTGCTCTTCCTGAACAGCGGTGGAATTTTCTCCACAAATACATTTTTGTTGCTGGGCCTCCCAAAGTCTGAACTTGGTCTCTGTCAACTCATTTTCAGTCCTTAACTGCTGTTTTTGGGACAACATTAGTTCATGTTTAGCTCTGACTAACTCCTGTTTAGTGCCTTCATTTCGCAGTTTCAACTGGCATATTTTAGTGTGAGCTTGGCTCAGGAGATTAATGGTTTCATCCATGTCACGCTCTACTTTACCAGTTCTGGCACTGGTGTAGTCTAACTCCTTGCGAGTAGATTTGAACTGAGCTAGCATTATGATGGCCATTTTGCCTAATGTTGTGGTAAGGTCCTGACCTTTAAGATTACTAGCTCTACAGTGGGCTATACAGTCTAACATCTGTGACTCAAGGTTGGACGCACAGATGTTTTGAATAGTGGTTGCATAATTTGGTAGCAGGTCTTTGGTTAAGCCTGCCAATGCTGTCTCCACATCCCCCAGTGGATCTGCTCCACTGGTGACAATTGACTGGAATTTACCTGTCATGTTTCCTAGTGATTGGTTAGACATGCAGGTTTAAAAGAGCTTAACTTTACTCTAAAACGCTTATGAGTGCTTGGAATTTGGATGAAATTTGGAAATGAAAAACTAAATACAGTGTGAAAGAGGCTCAGAATAGTGTTTTTGTGCTACAACTTGCTGAGTTGCTTGAATACAACACTGTTGATGGATATCAGTGTTTTTGTGTAAGTGTGTATGTATAAAGTGTGGATAAGTTCACCATGTGGGAACAGCTGCATTCCCACAACAGAACTTGAATTGTATGCATTTCTGACAGGGCGGAGTCCCTGGGAGAATGTTGCCGTCAGGGTTCTACAGGAGGAGGAGGAGAGCTGACCATTTGGTAAAACCAGATAAGGACACATCCTCTTTGTACATTAAGGGTTTGGGGAAACAGTCTCTAAAAACCCTGTGGTCGCCAGATAATTGTTTTTGGACAAAACAGAGCTGTGAGTCAACATCTCCAGCCTTCAGTCTCCTGACTCTACCCTTCTGTGCAAGCAAGAAAAGAAACAACAGTGTAGAGAGGGAGCATGCTCTGTCCATTTCTAAAATGACTTTAAATAAAATGAGACAAATAAAATGATGACAGAAAGCCTGTATTACTGATTAGTGATATCCCACACAGGTGGTATCATATCGTCACTAAGCTAGAAAACAGAGAAGTCAAGCCAAGTCAGATGTGCTTTTTCAAGAACACACAGACAGTTAGCTCTGACAGAAGGACTGAGAGCACTATGTGGTGTTAGCAGTTAGCAGGGAAGCTAATTACCAAAGGCTCGACTGAACAGGTAGGTTTTAAGCCTAGACTTGAAGACTGGGGCTGTGTCTGAGTCCCGAACATAAACTGGAAGGTTATTTCAAAGGTGGGGGCTTTGAATGAAAAGGCTCTGCCCCCTGTTAACGATGCACCAACTGTGGAACCAGGACTGCAGTGCGAAGAGCGTGCTGAACCGCTCAGATCCCCTCCTGTAGGTGTCAAGGGGTCCCGTGATGATGATCCTGGCATCTGTTGTCTTCCTAGCAGTGTCCAGCAGAGTCTGGTAGTGGTCCTTCAGGACCTCACTATGCCAAGTAGAGATGGCATTGGTCCTGACATGAATGACCGGTCCTGAAGGTGTTATGAGTCTTGAAGGCCGAAGGGAGACGCCTGGCTATATCTAGAACTCGAGCACCAGGAAAACATGAGACAGTGGCATTACCATTTAAACCTTTTACTTTAACATGGCGGACAACAGAACTACCAATAACAAACTGAGTCCTGTGTAGTGGTCTAAGGTGCTGGGACAGGCAACGAGGTCCGAGACACAAGCGTAGAGGCAGTTGTAGGCATCAATGTAGGCGTTGATGGAGGCGGCGTGCTGAGGAATGGTTGGTGGAGGTGAAAATCGGCTATGGTGGTGGTGTGGGTCTGCAGGGATCCTGGCGGCGCTGGTGTTCCCAGATGCCATGCAGGGCTGGTGTGAGCATGGCGTCTCCCGGTGTCTGTAGAGACAAGACTGGCGCAACCACTGATCTTCCAAGTCAAGAGCTAACTCCTCACAGCTCTTCTAGCACTGGGTCGTTGTGGCTAGAGTCGCCATGTTCGTCAGTGCTCTTCTTCTTAGGAGCGCCAGTTCGTTGAAAAGCGGAAAATCTCGACTTGCTTGCGATTTACACGTCTTCAACACTTTGGTTGTTATCTTGTAGATAAGATTGGATACCCCTAATTTATAGTGTGTGACACAGCTGAACCGTTCTTTAACCAGTTATGTGACTTCTCCAGTTGGACCAGATCTTAGTTAGGGGTTTCATAGTCAAGATTGTGAATACATACATAGCCACAACTTTTCTGTTCATCATTTTTTAAGCATGTTTTTTATAATTATTTTTCCACAATTTGGGCTATTTTATTAGTTCCATTACATAAAATCTAAACTAATCTAAAGTGAACTGAACATTAAAGCTGATACATTTAGCTACATTCTAAATAATACAATACTTCTAATTTCTGGAACTTTAAAACCTTCTATTCTATGGTTTTGTTTTTTTTTCTGAAGTCATTCTACCAAAGGCCTTTTGAGATGGTCTAAACTTAGTTCTGAAGATCAGCCAATAAAGCAAAGTCATCACTTCCTTTTTCCATTCGGAAGTATCACAGGAAATATAATTCATTCAGATCTTAGCTAACCTTGTGTCAGATCAAGGTCACCTAGCGCACTTCCTCAATTCAATGAAAATTCTTGTTATTATCTTTTAGCAATGGCAGGAAATTCGGTAGTTGAGAATGAGAGATGTTTTTCTTGTCCTTCTTTCTCTGATTGATAAGAGGCAGAGTTGGTGAAAATCATCTCACAGTGGGGGACGTTCCTTAGTCGAGTAGGAACCTCTCAGAATAGTGTTATTGTGCTACAACTTACTGAGTTGTTTGAATACAACACTGTTGATGGATATCAGTGTTTTTGTTTAAGTGTGTATGTATAAAGTGTGGATAAGTTCACCATGTGGGAACAGCTGCATTCCCACAACAGAACTTGAATTGTATGCATTTCCGACAGGGCGGAGTCCCTGGGAGAATGTTGCCATCAGGGTTCTACAGGTTACAGGTCAAACACCGTTTGGGGGGGAGCTGACCATCTGGTAAAACCAGATAAGGATACATCCTCTCTGTACATTAAGGGTGTGGTGAAATGGTCTATAAAGCGGTTGGTGGAGGTGAAAATTGGCTGTGGTGGTGGTGTTGATGGTGTGGGTCTGCAGGGCCTCTGGCGGCGCTGGGACCTTCGTTTGTGCACTGGTGTGCAGTCATGTTGGAACAGGAAGGGGCCGTCCCCAAACTGTTCCCACAACATTGGGAGCATGAAATGGTCCAGAGTCTCTTGGTCTGCTGAAGCATTAAGAGTTCCTTTCACTGGAACTAAGCGGCCGAGCTCAACTCCTGAACACCACCCCCACACCATAATCCCCCCTCCACCAACCTTTACACTCGGCACAAAGCAGTCAGACAAGTACCGTTCTCCTGGTACCCACCAAACCCAGACTCATCCATGGGATTGCCAGACAGAGAAGCGTGACTGGTCACTCCAGAGAACACATCTCCACTGCTCTAGAGTCCAGTGGCGGTCCTTTACACCACTGCATTCCACGCTCTGCATTGCGCTTGGTGATGTAAGGCTTGGATGCAGCTGCTCGGCCATGGAAACCCATTCCATGAAGCTCTCTACACACGGTTCTTGAGCTGATCTGAAGGTCACATGAAGTTTGGAGGTCTGTAGTGATTGACTCTGCAGGAAGTTGGTGACCTCTGTGCACTATGCCCCTCAGCATCCGCTGACCCCGCTCTGTCATTGTACGTGGTCTACCACGCTTCCACTCTGTTATAATCCCACTGACAGTCGACTGTGGAATATTTAGTAGTGAGTAAATTTCACGACTGGACTTGTTGCACAGGTGGCATCCATTTCATGGTACCATGCTGGAATTCACTGAGCTCCTGAGAGCGACCCGTTCTCTCACTAATGTCTGTAGAAGCAGTCTGCATGTCTAGGTGCTTGGTTTTATACACCTGTGTCGTTCCACCTCATATCATTTTTTTTCTTATTTTAATTTGTTGGTATTACATATTACTTGATATTTGCTTCCCAGTGAAACAGGAAGTCATGGGACCACTAAATAGGTCTTAAAGAGTAAGATAAACTTTGTTGTTATTATTCTTATTTGTATATAGTATAGTAGAGAATAACTACATGAAATAATAAATATTTTGCAGGTTTTAAGCCGAGCATGCATTTATTTGAGGGAGCAACCTGTTAAGTTAATTCTCCAAACAATAAGGGTCACCAGGAAGCTGTGGTGTGTCCACACTATCATTACAAATGTACAATGTAGCTCTCCGTACCTTGAGCTAGACCACCTGTGTACAGCACCGGTTAACCTGGGCATGCACTGGCTAGCAGGCCTGGTACACAACACAAAGCCACCCTGTGAGCACTGCAGTGCACAGGGGGAAAAACAGCTAGTCTGAACATTTTTCAGCGGTTGAAGACGTGGATGTGCTTTTAACATGGGGTTCAGAACATCTGAGCGACTTTCTCATCTTGATCTTCTCATGTTGGTTGTTTGACTCGAAACTACAGTTATTCACCTTTTCAGGCAAAGTGGTGTATAATCACATGTGCTTTGATTTGTAAATGTTAATTACAATTGATGTACTCAACAAACACTCCAATAAATTGAAGGTCTTCATTCCACATTTCTAAGCTTCCTTATGAATAAGACATATGTATTTACATTATTAACTGCTTGCTAAAACTGAGAAATTGTTAAGAAGCAAACCCTAAAATAAAGTTTTACCAAAATGACTGCGATCCAAACAACTGAGGAGTAAATATACTTCAAATTTAAAATAATTTTAACATGTCACTGGATTTTACTAAAAAGTGGTTATTAAAAGGCAAAGTGGTACAAAGTGTTATTAGGAGAGAGGAAGGGCCGGGGCTAGCTGGTTTGCTTGCTAAGGTGCCAACATACAATCAAAACTGCTATTTCTTCACATTCTGTTGATCATTTTAATTAATTTTGCTAATGGAGCAAACTAATGGAGCTAGAATAGATTAACTGGAATGTGTCTTATCAGTTGGGCCAGGAATACATGTTGGTTGAAATATAATTTCAAAAATAACAAACCTGGAAGCAATGTAGAGTGTTACATTATTGTTTTCTCATCCATTTCCTTTCACCTCTCACAGAGAAAGACAAAAGTCCTAGTTCAACAATATTTTATTGAATTATTCTGACTGAAATTATTCAAGTGATTTTCTCTTCCCATTATGGAAGTGATTAGAACACCTGAATTCAGTGTTCTGGATGGGTGAGTGAATACTTTTGGCAATATAGTGTATTTTAATTTTAGGCCAGGTGTGTTTTCCTTTTGCTACATCACTACTGCACACCTTTGTTACTTCTTGTTTTGCTAATCTATCTGTTTTTTCCTGGCACCTAATTAATCAAGACCTATAACCCACAGACATTAACAGTGAGCAGGGTGGATGTGGGTATATGAGGTATGTACTAAGATGTATGTATATACAGTAATCAGAATAAATAGGGCGGAGCTACAGAAGAGCTATTATCCACATGGTATAGAAGTGAGAAGAATACATGTACATATATGAAGTATGTAATGTACTAGACATATGCAGGAGCAGTCTTGGAGGATATTGCACTAATAAACATAATAAGACAACAAGAGAGGTACATACATAAATGAGCATGTACAAGACATTAACAAGAGCAGGTGTGTATTATTGCACTACAGAGATATGAGGTAGTAAAGACCATCAGTAAAATATAATACTAAGATGCCACTACTAGGAGCCACAGTGACAGGAGTGATCATGTAGAGAGCAGAAATACAGTGGGAGTGTAATAACAGCAGCAGGTCAGGTACAACTAACACAGTATAAATGAGCGCATGATAATAACAATACAAACTGGACATGCAGCAGTATGATTTGGTACATAAACTACTCATGGCTACTACTCATAATACTTCATAATCATAAACATTGGGTGTGTTTTAATACCTAGTGAGATGTCTAACTACGCAATGTTTACAAAGGCGACTGTCTAAGTAGACTGTCTAAGTAGACAGTCATCGAGCCTTATAAGACAGTTAAATGAGATGCACTAGTTAGACAGCAGCAACGTCACCGCTTGTTCCCACCCACTGTATGTGAGTGCTGTGTATATATATATATACTGTAGCTGTGAGAATCACCCAGCGTTTATGTATAAATAGGTATATTTGCTTTAAGTCAGTCTTAAAACAGAAGACTACCTTAATTTCAATGTAAGGGGTGAGACCACTGAACAGGTGAAGGAGGTTAATCCTTGGTGTACACTGAATACTTGAGCCCACAGTGTTTCTGCTCACTTAATCCTTTAACATGTTTTTATGAAACTCTAACGCTGTATGGCTGTGTAGTGCTGGCTCAGACATTCAGCTGACAGTCTGACTGGTGACACATTGGAAAATTAAATTTGCTTCAGCGAGGTCAATTTTACAGTCATATAATAATGCTGACAAGTGCTACGGAAGAACTTAGGGCTTGTTCTCTCTCATGGTTTGACTTGGAAAAGTTTTACATGACTTGTTTTTTCCCTAGGTTCAGTTCAGGGAAGTTTTATGCATGAAAATGTATTCCTATTACTCCGCTTATATATTCAGTATACATACGTTCATATAATACACTTTCATTTTTGTCTTTGGGGAATATACACCGATCAACCACAACATTAAAACCACCTCCTTGTATCTACACCCAGTGTCCATGTTATCAGCCCCACTGACCATATAGGACACTCTGTAGTTGTACAGTTCCAGACTGTAGTCCATCTGTTTCTCTGTGTACTGTATTACCCTGTTCTTCAATGGTCAGGACCCCCACAGGACCACCACAGAGCAGGTATTATGTCGGTGGTGGATCATTCTCAGCACTGCAGTGACACTGACGTGGTGGTGGTGTGTTAGTGTGTGTGGTGCTGGTGTGAGTGGATCAGACACAGCAGTGCTGCTGGAGTGTTTAAACACTGTGTCCACTCACTGTCCACTCTATTAGACACTCCTACCTTGCTGGTCCACCTTGCAGATGTACAGAGACGATAGCTCATCTGCTGCTGCACAGTGCAGTGTTGGTCGTCCTCTAGTCCTTTATCAGTGGTCACAGGACGCTGTCCCTGTAGAACTACAGAGTGATCCTATATAGTCAGGGGAGCTGATAAGATGGATAATGAATCTATATACAAGGAGGTGGTGTTAATGTTATGGCTGATGTGTGTAGCTGTGTACTGTAAATTCAGGTTATAAGCTATTCCTACAACTTCCAACACAAGGCACAAATAACATCAAATCTCGGTTTCCGTATAAATGTGAAGTGCTGGTGCTACATTTTGTGTTATATTGGTAGGAATATGAAACTTTACTAATCTGGTTTGCTGTGATTAACCATGTACCAACCGGTATTCACTGGATCTGATTCAATCATGTTTTATCAGTACACTGCTTATAGTTAGAAATGGCTTGGTTAGCGATGTTCACATGGCTGTATCATGTCTGTTCAAATATGTTTAAGGATATGCAGCTTGCTCACTTGAATTTGTACTGCTGTGCAAGCCCCACACATAAAATTCAAATAAAAAAATAAAAAAATCTTTTCCTAGATGTCTTTTATTTGTTTATTTTATTTTAATCAATAAATAATTCCATTATTATGTCACAAAAACTTTGTCTGAAGGTGATATTTTTTTAATAAATCTAATATAAATCTGTTTTGACTGTTTCAATATTCCAGTATTATAATTCCTGTAGTTGAGCAATGTCATTAAACTGTAATTGCTGAATCTAACTAATTATTGGTAGAACAGTGTTTCTGTGAATGTCACGCGTCGGGGCTCCTCCTCTGCCTCCACTGAATCTGCGGACTATACTTCCTATGATGTTTTACGTAAAACGTTTGAGCCTATTCAATGTAGAGACCATCTTTTAACTTGGGTGCACTCTTCACTCACTTCTGGGCACCCAGGTGAAACCCGTACCCATCAGCTCCTATCTGGTAAATATTGGTGAGAGAATATGCTTGCTAATATTCAGTTTTGTTGACTCTTGCTCAGAATGCTCCCAAAGTAAAACCCCATATACTCTACCAGCAGGTAAGCGTATGCCCCCTCTAGTACCTTCACGCCCCTGGTCTTATACAGCCATAGATAGCCACGGAGTCACACGGTGGTCTTGACGATCGTTGACCGTTTTGCCAGGGTGTTAGGTTTACCCTGTTTAATCAATTGCCCACTGCCTTCCAAACTGCTGAAGCGTTATTTCAGCTTGTGTTTCGCGTCTTTGGTATTCCTGAGGACATGGTATCTGACTGGGGTCCTCAGTTTACATCACAAGTCTGGACTGCTTTCAAGGAAAGGTTAGGTATCAATGTTAGCGCAGTCAAATGGACAGTGTGAACGAGTTAATCAAGAGCTGGGGAAGTTCTCAAGCCTTTACTGTCATAATAATCAAAATGATTGGTATACCTATTTACCTTGGGCGGGAATAGCTCAGAACTCATTAATTAGTTCCTCCACTGACCTCACTCTGTTTCGGTACATGCTAGGTTATCAACCCCCTTTGAGACCTCAGATGTCCCTGCAGTCAATGCCTGGATTTGTCAGAGCTAACAGGTATGGGAGCTAACAGTATTGAGATGGTACTGCATCATCACAAATGCCAAGCTCACAGACGATGGGGTGAAACTCCCTCCTGTGTTCCTGGAGACCAGGTTTGGTTGTCAAGCAGTTTTTTTCAGGTTTTCCGAGGGAAGTAGAAAGCTTGCACCCGAATACATTGGTCCATTCAATGTGCTTAGTAAAATTAATGTTATTACGTATAAACAGGATTTACCTGATCTTTATTGGGTTTCTCGTTCGTTTCATGTATCCCTCTTGAAACAAGTTGTCCCAGGTCTGATGGATGAGGCCACGTCTGATGGCATACCACCTCCACCTGTGATTATCAATGGTGCTCCGGTAGAAGCGGTCCGGGGTGCTGGTCATCACGGTCGTCTTCGTCCCTTGGCCTTCCCGAACTCCTTGGGGGGTTGTTTTGTTGCTATGTTGTAATTTCTTCTTTTGGTATCAGTTGAAGAGAGGACACTACTCTGGATATATTCTTAGTTTACCTAGTGCCAGTTGGACACACAGTTGTGCTGCCACCTCAGAATATCATCTAGTCATTAGCGCTGGGTCTTGGTCATCTCAGATGCCCCATTATACAGTTCACAGCCCACCATGGAGACAGTTACTCTCACTCTCGGCCTCCCTTGGAGCTTGGCTTGAGAGTAAAGCAGGGATTTCAAACACAAACAATGCACCAAACACCTTTTCTGTCCTCAGCAAAGAGCTTGGTGAAAACACACACAAAAATAACACAACAGTTTGCACACCAAGGCCACTTATACTCGCCAAGTACGCAAAACAGCCCCCAGCCACACAAAACCCCCTTAATAAACCTGACATTCCCGTTTAGCCCAACGGAGGGCAGCACCCGCTCTGGCGAGCATGAGTGAGAGCCCTCCTCCCCCTGCCAATGCCAATACCTGGCATGCATGCACAGTTCAGTCCTTTTGATCATTTTAAAGGGGTACATCCTTCAGTGTACAAGAAGGTCACCTTGTTTCAACAGTATCATGGCTGCTCCTGCTGTCAGGGAGCTGACCCATGTACTGGAGGCAGAATTTTTCTCCCTCTCTTGCACAAGCAGGCGGTTTGAGTGGTACCAACAGAGGAGAGCCTAAACGTTTCTTACTGCTGGTACTTCGTTGTTCCAAAAAAATATGGGGCCTAGGTCCCATTTTGGGATGCTCAACATATGCTCAACACTTGAGACATTGCGAAACTCTATTCGCCGCTCTATTCATCTAAGAGACTGGTTCACTTTAGTTGATTTAAAGAACAGTTACTTACATCGAGGCATGCACCCAACTAACAAAAATATCTGAGGTTTGCCTCCAAAAGTGTGGTTTACGAATTTCTCACAGTCCCGTTTGGACTCAGCCAGGCTCCGTGTGTCTTTACCAAGCACCCAGAGGCTGTATTAGCCCCACCACAGGGAGCCGGCTTGAGAATTGTAGCTCATATAGATGTCTGTTTATTTTGATCAGACACATAGCCTCACCCCCAACCAGGAGAAACCTGGGCTTGAAACTAAACTCGTTCTTTCAGACACTGCATATCCCTTTTCCACAGTGGCCACTCCATCCCTTTCAGGACCTGTCTACATCTCTTGGGCTTGACAGCATGTACTCTGTCTGTGCTTCCCCTTGGCCTGTCAAAAATGAGATATCTTCTGTGCTGGGTTACACGTATGTCTGCACCGCCATGCGCATCGTTGTGTCAAAATTTCAGAGCACAAGGCTGCCTTGGAATGTTGGAGAAATCCATCAGTTTTCAAAATTGGCACCCATCTGGTAAGATCTGAACCATGAATAAGCTTTTCCTGTTACTCCTACACGGTTTTCCAGCCTATCCAGTAGGATGGAGTGGTCTATTGTGTCAAATGCTGCACTAAGATCAAGTAGGACCAGTAAGGATAAGTTTCCTCTGTCAGTGATACCAAAAGATCATTTACAATTTTACTAGTGCTGTCTCTTGAAATAGGTCTGTATTTCAAATAGGTAGCTCATAAGGATTAAGCACAGATTATTCAGCTCCTGTCACAGGAACCTTGGATGGTGCAAACATAAAGCCATTATTTCCGTTTTATGCTACGTGTCAGCGTGATCTGTTTTTTGCAGAATCTATTAGGTCAAGGCAGAGCCTTCTCCCCAAAAGGTGTATTTGGCCACTATTTGAGCATGTCAAATGGGTTTCAACAAAGCCACAATGGGCAAACACCCAGTAGCGTATGTGCATAGACACGCTTTCCCAGCTACATTTTTGTGCTGCTGGAGAGTGTAGAACTCAGTATTGTCTCCACAAAAACGTTTTTACTGCTCAAGCCAGCTTCTGCCAAATGGGTTAGAGAATTACACACATTTTCTGTGCATCCAGCTTGTAGGCACTTTGATGTGCTTGGATCTAAAGTCACGTTACACTTTATCAGCTCCTCATCTTCTGGGCTCACTTGCACAGTGGCTTGCGCTACCATGAACCTGTAACCCCTATAGGCCTCCATTCAACCACAGGAATGGCTCCTTATTGGGCTCTTTTTAAAGGGGGTCCGGGGATAGGGGATATATGTGCTGCAGCGAGCTAGGCTTCTCTGCACACGTTTATTAGATTTTATCGGATGTTACAGGATGTTGTCTGAGCCTCCTCTGGTATTTACTGTTCTCAGAGTAGGCTCCTCTTAATTCGTAGGGTTTCCCTCTCCCTTTATTTCATCTTTAGTTCACACAGTTCCTATAACAGAATGTTCTAATGGGAGCGGTTGGTGGCCAGTGGTGGACAGTAAGGAAGTAAATGTAATTCGTTACTGTACTTAAGTAGTTTTTTCATGTATCTTTACTGGAGTATTTTCAGTAAGTCAAATATCTGACTGTTTACTCCGCTACATTATGAGAAATCTGTCGTTCTTTCGGCTTATGTGCCGTAAAAACGTAACATGTCAAAACGAAACAAGCTTATTCATGGATTCTTAGCATCCATGGAAATGTCCGTTTCAGGCCTGGACTACATCCAGGACCACCTGAGGAAGGCACATCTGGTTAGTTCTCCTGTCGTTACAGACAGATGGAAATCAGCCTCCACAGCTTTAATTCACATGTTACGGCCATGCTCTAGTTCACAGGCCTCTAATGATGGACACTTAACCCCAAAATGTTTAACCTCAGGATAGGTAATATGTTCCCAAACAGTTTATGGGCCTGCTGAGTGACGCTTCTGGCAAAGAAGATAGAAAGTAGAGAGAATAACAAAAAGCAGAATACATGAAAGTCTAGACAAAAAGCACTTTCTATCCAAAGGGCAGGTTTTTATTTCACCTGTCCATAAGTTAAATATTTCACTGGAAATGAAATAGGTAAATGATGACTTATGTCTTTCAGTAAAATGACGTAGTACTCCAAATCATGTCATGCAATATCATGTAAAACATGTACACTATATGAATTTTGGTTTAAACATTCATTAATACACCAAGAAGTGTTTATGTACGACGTTGTGAATGTGTTATGCAGACAGCCTTCAAGTATTACCCCTTTGTTTTTCAAAATAATCTGTACTAAATCCAGAGTAGAAGAGAATAGAATAGAATCCTGTTATTGTCATTGTATTTGCATACAATGAAATTTAGTGTGACATGCGTCAAGATATATACAATATAGATAGTTAAGATATTTACAAATGGACAGTGCACTCAATATGAGAATTTGAATAAACTACAGAAACAGCTGCAATATAAATGTAAGTGTATAAGTTATAAGTGTGTAAAGTGACTGTGCATGGATGTGCAAAATATGCAGATTGTACAGTTGATGGTATATGGTGGTAGATTTACACCATGGATAATATGTATACCATAAGCTGACTATACATAAATGTGTATAATGTCCAATTTGAACAAGATTGGTCCAGAGGTAGTAATCAGAGAACTGAAACATTATATATACATTGCTTTTTAGTTAGTTAAATCAAATCAAAGGGACTAACGTAACCACTTCCTCATTTCACTGAACAGGAAACCATAAAAACAGACTGAGGTTGAATGGCAGGAAAGTACACACTGGCATGTGTACAGGAAACACTGGCATGACTAAAAGTCTGCATGTCATGAAAACCAATGTTATATATATATATATATATATATATATATATATATATATATATATATTTATTTATACACATATTATTGTAACTGCACTGGAGAAGAAGCCTGACCGTGTTTCGTTATACTGTGCAACCCTGTACTGGTATAATGACAATAAAGTTGAATTGAATTGTACAACATTACCTGCTTTTCATTTTATTTAATTTTATATATATATATATGTGTGTGTGTATATATTTCAGGTGAAAATGAAAACTTGTATTGTACAATATCAGCAACTTTAGTGCTTGGCTCACTGATTCCCACAGTTTTTATGTGCTTGCATATATTCCGTGTAAGATCCATTTATGGTTTATGCGCTTGTTGTGAGAACGAGACAGAATCTTTTTCTTTTCCTCTTTTTTTTTTTTTTTGTCTGTTTGACAAGTTGGCAAATATTGTCTACTCACAAAGCTCTTTAGTACAGTGTGAACCACTCATAATAGTGTTCTGGTGCTTTGTCACAACTTTGTTTAAATATGGAACATTGAAATAATGATAATATTTTGACAGATTTGGGGATGTTTGAATACAACAATGTAGATAAGCAGCATGTTGCTCCATTTTTTAAAATGACTTATAAAATGAGGTGGGATGATTGTGTCACCAAATATCTGTATTATTGATGAGATACTGTAAGAGTGTTTTCTTTGCAGACAATATCCAAAGCAGATGATATCGTATTGTCACTAATCTAGAAACCAGAGTGGATGAATGTGCATGCTGAGAAACAGTGCTTGGCCAGCTTAACAGCTAACCACACTACTTACTGCTTCCGTCAGCATCATGTGATTGCTCATCTGTTTGTGCCACAATGAATTTTGTGAATTTGGTCCGCTAGAAAAGACTCCAAAGAATTGAAAGAAAGGAAAAACTAAAATATTACACTGACGTAAGTATTCAGGCCCTTTATTCAGGACTTAGTTGAAGCATCTTTGGCAGCGATTACAGCCTCTAGTCTTCTTTGTTATGAAGCCACAGGGTTTGCACACCTGGAGTTGGGGATTTCCTGCCACTGTACTCTGCAGATCCTTCCAAGCGCTGTCAGATTGGATGGACCATCAGTGAACAGCCATTTTCAAGTCTCTCTAGAGATGTTCAATTGGGTTCAACTCAGGACTCTGACTGTGTGTTTAGGGTCATAGTCTTTTTGGAAGGTGAACCATCGGCCCAGTCTGAGGTCCAGAGCGCTCTGGATCAGGTTTCCATTAAGAACACAGTTTCTTCTTAAATCAGCATCTCCACATGTACAGCAGGTTCTTAGTGAGGAACAGAAGATTGGGTTCTAGCTTTACTGGCAGATACAGTGAGCGTCTGGTTCATAAGAACAAGGTCAAGCAGCAAACACACAGGACAACACAGCTACAGACTGGCAGAGGGCCAAAACCACTCTCTACTGACCGTGATGAGCGCCACCTCATTCCAATGTCCCTTAACCACCGTAAGATGACCTCAAGTGACCTACAGAGAGACTGGCGAGCGGTGGCTGGGGTGAAACGCACAGCGAGCATGGTTCAAAAAACAGGCTTCTGGAGGGTCATTAGTGATTTTCTAAATAAACAGATCTAAATACAATATCTGATCTGGAATTTGGGAGACGTGTTTCCAGTAGTGTACAGAATAAAACAGAACTGCTCATTTTGGTCCAACACAAACCCAGAAACTGTACAACTAGAGGAACTGATCATTTTCAGGTGGTCTCTTAAATTTTCCCAGAGCTGTATCTCTGTACTTTGCTCTATTCAGCTTTCCCTCAACCCTGACCAGTCTCCCTGTACCTGCCACTGAAAATCAACACCACAGCATGATGCTGCCACCACCGTGCTTCACTGTAGGGATGGTATTGGGCAGGTGATGAGCAGTGCCTGTTGTTCTCCAAACATGATGCTTAGAATTAAAGCCCAGATTGGTGGAGTGCTGCAGTGATGGTTGGCCTTCTGGAAGTTTCTCCCATCCCATGAAGCTCAGCCAGAATGACCATGGGGTTCATGGTCACCTCTCTTACCAAGGTCTTTCTCTCCCAATTACTTAGTTTGGTGGGATGGCCAGTTCTAGGAAGAGTCCTGGTGATACCAGACAACAAAATCTTGTCCTGAGGGCCATTTGGGGGAATTTCCGTGGGTCTCTCTGATCACCCTTGAAAATAGCCCTTTTAACAGGAACCTTCCATAGAGATCCAAAAAAGCTTCCTTTCTGAAATTTGCAAGTCCCTGATCTAACATTGATTTACAAGTGTCAGCAAAGATAGCCTTCTTATTCGCAGATCAGATTGACCCCAGGAACATCTCTGGATGACCTTCCCATCCAAAGTTACGACTTTTAATGGGACATTACGGAGACTCTTCTCTTTTGAGACACCCACTGTTGAACAGTCCTGTGTGCTTGCCATTAATCTCTGTCTCCAACTCTGTATGTGGGTTAGGCATCAGGGATTCATGGTCGAGAATTCTATGTAGACTCCACAAATTTAACTTGCCTGGGTTTTACAGGGAAATGATTTGGTAACATTAACTTTAACTACCATCAGGTCCACACCTTGTCTGGCGCCATAACTGAGCATTTGAGCATACACAAGGCTTCCTTTCACCCACGTTTCACACCACGTTTTGTGTGAACCAGTCAAGCATTTTCTGTACTCTGACAGGTGTAAATCCTCTATCTCAGGTTTGCTTCGCTTCTATGAGCATTTATGATGGCCCGAATTAAGTTTTATTCCTCTCATTGCAGCACATGCAGACATTAAGACTACAAGTGACAGATCTAGTGGTTCTGCAGTTACACACTGTAGTCCGTCTGTTGCTCTGAACACTTTGTTACCCTGTTCTTCAGTTGTTAGCACCACTGCAGGACCACCACAAAGCAAACATTATGTGGGTGGTTGATCATTCTCAGCACTGCAGTGACATTGTGGTGGTGGTGGTGGTGTTCTTGTGTTTATATAAGTGCAGTCCAACACAGTGTGGCTACTAACATCAGCTTTCTTTACTCAGCTTTCTTTTCTTTACTCATTTTCAGCATGATCAGTTCCCACGCCAGGCATTCTAGCAGAACACAGACGCCCTCAAGCATTGTTAAACACTCACAGAAACATGCTAATCAGTCACAAGGTCTTCCAGGCAACCAGACCAGACAGAAGTGAGCTAAAGTGTGGTACCATGGCAGAGAGGCAGAGGGCTGAAGTGACTGAGGAGGAGAGGTGTTTGGGACTACAGCAGGGCTCAGTGGAGGCACAGGCAGAGGATCTGGCCTTGGGCATGTCCTCAGAAGTACAAACCAGAGTACAAGCCAGCTGAGAGATCAGGGCCTGGTGGGACATCCTCAGTGTAAAGGCTGTACAGGTAGAGATGGCACTGTTCACAAGCCCAGATATAGGCCAACGCCTCATGTTCACCCACGGAGTAACACTGTTCACTCAGACTACGTGCCCAAAAGCCAGGCAAGAGGCTTCTCAATGCCATTCTCCTTCTGCTAAAGCACAGCTCCAAGCACCATGGCCAGTGCATTACAGGTAACGAGGGTCGGGCTGGAGACATCAAAGTGAGTCAACACTGGGGTTGAGGTGAGCTGTGCCTTGAAGGTGCAAACTGCATCAGTGCACACCTGAGACCATGCCCAGAGTTTGTCTTTATGCCGCAGTGTGTGAAGTTGAGCTGTAGCAGTGAAGTGTTGAGGGAGGAACTTGATATATAGTAGCTTGTCATGCCCAAATAGGAAGCCAGCTGAGGGGCAGAGCTGGGCATGGGGATGGCTAAGATGGCAAGCACGTTACACTGGAGTGGTGTGACGCTACACACTTGATAGCTAGCCTGGTGAGGACACACTTGTCAGCGTACACCATAGACTTTGGCTGTGAGACCATTTACAACAATATCATCAAGGTAAATTAATACACCTGGGATGCCAGCCAACATGGAGACCATGATCTTCTGGAAGCAGCTTGGGGCAATGCTTAAACCAAACAGCATCCCGGTATACTGGAACATGCCTTCATGTGTCATAAATGCTGTGAGATGTCTGCGGCTGGGGTGAAGTGGAATCTGAGTATGCTTCTATAAGGTAAAGTATTGAAAGGACCATTGCCCCGTACAACTGAGCATCTTCATCAGTGGGGATGGGTATTTGTCAGGAATGCTAAACCTTATTAACAGCACAAATGTCCACACAGACACAAAGCCACTACTAGGTTTAAGACTAGGGTGGCCATACGTACGGTTTTTCAACTCCCTGTCCTCCGTCAGGCACAATACCTGGACGGCTGTCTACTAGTCCTCTTTTCAGGATAAATGATTTAAAATGTTCATTCAGCAACAATATTATGTGTGCCATCGGTTCACGTCCGTGTCAAAAGACATGCCTTGCATTTCATTGGTTTAATAAGGTCATGTGACATCGTGACTCGCCTACCAGCTAATGGCAGGTCAGCCCTCTAAATGCTAGTCATTTAGTAAGCTCCTGTCTGACTCACAAATGTTGTCCATTTCACCCAGTTAGGAGAGTAAAGCATCATTTGTGTGTTATATAGGTTAGGTTATGATTTTAATTCTGTTCTAGTATCGTGCCCAGACATTAACTGATTTTCAGTAAACTGTTATTTATTATTACTTTGGTCAGTTTCAGGTTATCTCAGTGAACATTGTGGGTTTTTCTTGAATAGAACAGTACCAACAATTTTGTCCACGTGTGTAAATGCTACTGGCCCTGAGCTCACACTGTAGATAACTGTGGCTGTCAACCAGGTCATGCATCCATCTGATGTGACGGGGGCAGCACGACATACATGAGCAAAATGATTCAGCTTACCATAGCTACGATTTGGGCCCTTGTGTTATGAGACTAGAAGAATGTCTATCAAAGATGTCCAAGGCAGTGTCATATGACATTAATGGTGGTTCCAAGCATCCCAAGCACACACTGTCCCTCTGCTCCCAAGCAGTGAATGGGTAGCGCAGCTTTCCGTGCAGCACTCACTTCGTTTAGCTCCGCGGCTATGAGGTACATTTCAAAGGACTGTAACCAGTGAGTCCAGGGCATGGGACACTTACCAGGTAGAGCAAGAAAAGGTTCGGGTGGAGGTAGATAACCAGGATAACCTGTGTTTATAAAGTAGTGGTGCTTGAAGATTTTGTGAAGACATCAGTGCCAGACTAATGAATGAGCTTCTATTAAAGACTGGTGGACTGAGAGACACTCGAGTCTCTTCACCTACACTGAGCTGATTAAGAGTCTTGTTCCAGAAATGATAATAGGACATTAGAGCCATAATAAATCATGCTCCTGTTACTCTCCATACTTCAGTACATCTGAAGGGAAATACTTTAGTACTGTTACTCCAGTGGAGGTCTAAAGGGAGGAACTGACACTGACACTGGAGGAGGAGTTCACTTTGGGGATCTCTACTTTAACTCAGGTACATGGTTTGTGTACTTGGTCCACCTCTGGCTATAAGTTGTACTTTTTCACATTGAGGTTGCCACCTCCCCAACTTGTCACGCCAGAAGTCTATGCATACTTGTTTATGTCTTGCCTCAAACATGCCTGATTGTGTCTTTGGCTGTCCTGTTGTCCCATTGTTAACATATTGGATCGTTGAATGCTGACACCATGCAAATCATGAAGGTACTTGAACATCACTTTGCTCAGTAAACAGCAGAACGAAGGTCTGACACAATGAAATGACAAACGCTTGCAGCACTAGTTGCTAGATGTTTCAGGACTAGCTGTTTAACTCCATTTCATTTAACCCCTGATATACAGTATGATGACTAGACCAATAATGCGACAGTGACTTTTGCTTTCAGTTCCCTACATTCAGTAGCATTGAAGAAGTCACTGGATAAGGTAAGAGTTCTACAAAACGTCTGTGTTTCTTTAGTCCAGCTACTTTGACAGACGCTAAAGACTTTACCATGTATACTATTCAATAGACCTGTTGTTAAACTATCTACCGTCATTTCCAGCTAAGCACTGTTTCACCCAGGAAACTACAGGCAGTCAAAGGTGTTAATTCACTCAGTCATTTTCCAAACAGTGCTAATGTCCTACTGACTACCATCTTTGGTTCACAAAACATGTCATGCATTTGTTGTGGCTTGATTTGATAGACATCTTATTCCATATGCCTCTGCATCATTGAATGGGTTTAACTTGCTGTAACTTGATGCCTAGAGATAGAAGGTATTAATCCAACAGTGGTATATGATACTTGATTACTATTCTATTGGAATTTCTCACAATCCTTTAAAAACCCACCAATATGTGGAATTCATACAAATAATGCCATATTTTAACAAAATATACAACTTTACTGTGGTTATCACATAAACATAATACATAAACATGCATTTCCATAAACGTTGGTTATTGATTGGTCCATATTTGGACATTTTGTAAGTAAAGAAAAACATTATTCATATGTGTTGCTCCTTCTCTTATTGTGGTTTCGAATAATGGTGGCACAAATAATTGTGGCTACAGTGAAGATGAGCAGGTTTATGGAAAAGGTGACATAGTGCAGCCAGGTACGTGACTGGATTTGTGCTGTAATGAGAAAGAGATTAATTCAACAATGGATAAAACACTATACATGTACAGAATATGCTGATAAACACACAAACCTTTTACTACTTCCAGTTTGGAATCCTCCCCAAAGATTACTCTCAGTTTCTGATTTACGATGCACATTGCAGAACAGAGGAAAACATCGGTATCGTTTGTTGTCAGTCTTTCCAGGATCATGGAGCTGTGGGTTGTGTTTGAGTTGATACTATATCGTCCTTCAAACTTCGACAGCTCATGCATCTCGATTACTTCATATTTGTCATTTGGATCCTCAATCACCCATTCCAGTGAGCAACTTTGAATGCTCTCCTTATCAAATGTGACATTACAATGAAATTCTGCCGAGTCTCCTTCGGTGTACTGGTCTTTATTTCTGCTCTGGTTCACTCTCACTTCAGCAGAGCCAAGACCTTAGGGTGGAAATCATCAAAGTGCATAATACATTGCTTATACAGCCTGTGCAGAGATATTTAAGTCAAGTCAAATTTGTCTATATGCGCCTTTTACACCAGACGTTGTCACAAAGCAGCTTTACAGGGTCCAAGCCCCCAATGGGCAAGCCATAGGAAACTCCCTCAGAACAAGAGGCAGGAACATCGAGAGGAACCAAGACTCAAAAGAGGAACCCATTCTCCTCTGGTCCACACCAGATAGCAAAATAGTGACCTTGATTTGGATGACCCTAAGATGATCTACATGCTTATAAATAAAGGTGGTTCTCTACATCAGAGATTCTCAACCCTGGTCCAGGAGGCACTCTGAAAGGGCTTGTTAATGAGCTAATAATCTGAATCAGCTGTGATGGGTGCAGGGCAAGGTGCCTTCAGGACCAGGGTTCAGAAACACTGCTCTAAAGAAACTGGCAATAGACGGATCTTGAAAAATCTGTTTTTGATCCGTTCAAAGTTTAAAGAACGTGCATGTAATATAAAGATTCTGCACCACTCAGAGCTTTTTAATAGGCTGATTCACTGAGTCGCACTTTGGAGACAGTTTTTAGGGTTGTAGCATTATTAAAACCATAAATAAATACAGTAAATATACATACAGTATAGTAAGAAAGCACTTTTTTTCTTACCTGGCAAAACGAAAAAGAAGAATGCAGTAACTTTCATTGTCGAACCTTCATCAGCCGTCCAAGCTCTCGCAGCTTGACACTCTTCCTGTTACCTTATAGGCAGCCGTAAAACACCACGTGTGAAATTTAACTGATGAGCTGGTGGAAAAAATATATAGGGTATATATATATAGGATACACTTGTCTTACAGATTTATTGGAATTTCATATAAAATGCTGAAATACCATGTAATGCCATTTTACCAAACAAGTTTTGCAATTTTATGCAAATGTGTATGTATGGAGCTGAATATGTAGATGGCCATTAAAAGACTGTAGTTATTTAATATACTAAACTAATAAGTTACTAAAATAAGAAACATCCAATGTTGAATCAAGTTAAATGTGATGTGGTGAAGGTTTAATCATCGACATGTATTGTTGTATTTACTTATTCTTAACAGACTAGTGCCACCTTCTGGCTAAATCGCAAAAAGCTTTCTGTATGTTCTACACAGCAAAAAATTATATATTGGCACATAAAATGACTTTATATCTAGTTGATAGATCTTAAAAGCAAATTTTCATTTCATTAATGTTTTATATTTAGATATTTTGACTTGATTTTAATTCATTTTTTTGTAAGCCAAATTTTCTCACTATATTGACAGATCATTTGGGGTGTTTCAAGCTAATTTCTGAAAACAACCAAAATTATCCACCAATATAGTGAGGAAAAAATTGGCTTGTAAAACTCATCTAAAACAATCTGAAAAATAAGGCAAATAATTTTAAAATGAGACTCACACCAATCACAAACTGATGATTTTTAATGTCTTAACTAGATATAAGTTTACCTTCCAGGATTTCTTTTTTATGTTGTGCATAGACATATTTATACATGCAGTTTAGCCCGTAGGAGACACTAGTTGGTTAGTATTGAATAAACCTTTTAAGACTCACTGAATATAAACTCCTTGGTCAAAAGATGAGTCCCCTCTGGTCTGAACGTGTGTTCTAGGGGTGTTTTAATGATGTGGAAATGGGTCCTTTGGTTGAGGTGACAGGAACATCACATTCCTATCCCGGTATTCCAAGATGACAGTTCTGGCATTTACAGGGCTGCAAATGTGACTGATTGGCCTGATGAACATTCAGGAGCATTCACACATCTGGACCAGCCCGCTAAATTCACAGATTTGAAAGGTCTTGGAAATCAGTGGGACTACCTGGAACAACCAGGACAAATCTGGACCAACTGACCAATTCTTTGATGTAAGAGTGTCTGAACATTGATGTGGCTACATCCAGAAACTTGTCCAGTCCATGCCAAATCCAATCACAGCTGTTGTTGGTGCTTGTGGAGGGATTACACACTATTGGCAATGTTTCAGTCTTTTGTCTGGTGAGCTTATCTGTACAGTGTGACCTTTTATATGCATAGAAAAAAATTATTATTTGTAACTTATTTAAAGTGCTTTGAGAAAAACTGAGATGTGTTCTATAATTTCTCATTAGGCTGAATTAAAGTTTGAGCAATGTTCTGTAAGGCTTATCCACCATTATCAACAATTGCTATGGAAGAACACATTTGAACACAATAGTGCTGCAACTAATGTAAAAAGAATATTGTAGGATTTAGTAGTTTCCATAATTAGATATTCATCTCTGACAGACTAGCATCTGACAGATTAGCTCATGAATTATTTTAATTATTTTTAGCATGGAGTGATTCAATGAGTCAAAAAACTACTCAGTTACCATTCTATCTCTTTCCTTGTCTTGAGAAAGAGGAGAGTAGAGTCTGCAGTTGATAAGCTGAGTTACAGTTCTTACACCAATGAAGAAGAACACAGTTTGGTGCCCCTGGACTCTAATGTTAGCTAACTAGTGAACCAAGCTAACCTAGCTAATGTTAGCACCCACTGGCAAAAGCCAAATGGGCCATTTTGTGGATCTCTTTGATACAGTCTGTGGGTTTTATGGTTTGATGAACCTACATCCCCATGTTCCAGTTATCAGCTGTTTTTATGTGCCGCTCAGCTAAAGATAATAGCTAGCCTTCGCAGGCCTTCTCACGCCAGACGTCATTTGGACGTTGCTGTTTTTGGGCTAAATCAGTTCAACCCTTCATGGCCTTTTTTTAACCCAAAAAAAGAAACTGAAATTTGGTCTGTTCGGAATTTAGCCCAAGACAGACATCTTTTTTGGGCCACATACAGCCCAAATACAGCCATGAACATAAGACCATTTGGGTCTGTGTACAGACCTGAGTATGTATTCAGTGATCATAATTTATTTAGATAATACAGAAATGCATGTTTGACTGAAGTCAACAAATTGTAAGGTTAAATTGACTAACCTGAAGCTCAGTTAAAAGCTAAAACTAGTGCCATCTTAGCCTATCAGTGTTAGGCTAGTTATGCTATCACAATGTATTGGATGAGGGATATTAAACTGGATTTCAGCTGGGTGTTTATTGTAAAGTTATTCCATTTCATTGGAGCACAGACAGGCAGGTAGGCACTGTGTGTTGTTTGTGTCATG
Organism: Semaprochilodus insignis; assembly: GCA_034552555.1. Taxonomy (NCBI): domain Eukaryota; kingdom Metazoa; phylum Chordata; class Actinopteri; order Characiformes; family Prochilodontidae; genus Semaprochilodus; species Semaprochilodus insignis. Next base: position 31,137,916 of record CM067488.1, read on the forward strand.
ATAAGTTAAAGCTAGGCCCCTGTTAGTTGCTAATGCTAGCTCAGGTTTAATGGAGCCTTTTTAATGGAGCACAGACAGGGAGGTGCTTAATTGTACGTTATTGACATAAATGTTTTATTAACATTTCTATGTCAGTTATATGTTTTGTGAGTAATTATGAATGTCAGATGATCGCTGAAATGAAGTTGAATTCAAGTCGCTGAAACAAACTGAAACAACCAAAAGACATCTTTTTACCTTTCACTTTTCAACCAAATCTCAGTGTTGTTTAGACATCTGGAAAAGTCTTCTTTTAAAAGTCTTTTTAATGGGGTTTTACCGGGTGGTTTAGCTCTGCTCAGTTTGTGTGACTGACAAGCCTGACAACCGAAACACGAAGATGTTGGTTCATAGCAAGAAACTCCTTATAAAACCCACAGACTACATCAAGGAGATCCCCAAAGAGCCAGTTTGGCTTTAGCCAGTGGGCTAAAGAACTGTAACTCAGCTTATCATCTGCAGACACCTCCTCTTCTCTTTCTCATCATCACAAGGTAAGAGCTAGAATGATAACTGAGTAGGTTTTTGGACTCTATTCATACAATGAGAACCAATGAGAGCCAGAACAGTAGAGGCTATCCAGGACATGAAGGTCAATACGTCACGACTTAACAGGTTGATAGAGATCAACACAAGAATTTGCACTTAATTCTGTTGCAGAATTCATTGATTCATTGATTCATTAATTTATTGCTTTATTGGATGATTGCTCAATTACTTGGAGTCACAATGAAATATCTAAAACACATTAATTGTTTCTTTTCAGACGAAGAGGAATATATTTCGCCACTCATTCATATTCCTGATCCTGCCAATTCTGTGTGATGGTAAGTAAGATAAGTAAGAAGTAAGTAAGATGTAGAACCTCAAACTTCAAGGGTCTGTAAGTGGACTCGGTAGCTGAAAAATAGGCAAGTGAAAAATAGGAGTTTAGGACGCAACATAACATTGCAATCAGAAGCTACAAATTGTCATTGCCTTCAAAAAAAACTAAAACAATTATTTATGCTGTTTCTGTTTTTTATTATCTGTATCATTAGAACACAGCAGCTTCTCTTTACATTGTGTGAAATATTCACGATGAATAATTCAATAGAAATTCTCCAAAACTGCTTGGAATAAAACCTCTTTACGTTCGTGTACACTCATTGACCAAATAAAATACATAACACACCCAGATAGAAATGTGGGATTGCTGCAAAACTCAGTGTGCACCCGTGACTGAAACATACCTAATAGAGTGCAATGCCCCCACGAGCACCAATAACAGCTGTGATTGGATTTGGCATGGACTGGACAAGTTTCTGGATGTAGGCCACATCAATATTCAGACACTCTTACATCAAAGAATTGATCAGTTGGGCCAGATTTGGTAGATGCCCTCCCTGGCAGTTTACTGGTTGTTGCAGTAGTTCCCACAGATTTCCAAGATGATTTCAAATCTGGGGATTTTGTGTGCCACTCCAGATGTGTGAATGCTCCTGAATGTTCATCATGCCAATCAGTCACACCTGCAGCCCTTCGAAAGAGAGAATAATCTTGGAATACTGGGATAGGAATGTTATGTTCCTCAGTAAGTTGATGAGCAAAAGGCAAAACCTGATTGTCCAGCGGCTCAGACACTGTGGTTCACATTTACTGTCACCTGAACCAAATAAACTATTTCCACGTCATTAAAACACCCCTAGAACATCACAGAGGGGACTTTTGCCATAGTAAACCACTAGGAGTTTTCCCTTAGCTAAGATAAAGTCAGAGGGATTTTATGTGACACAAATTCTCCTTTAAGGTTCAAACTTAGATTTTTCCCTTAATTTTTTTTTATCCAGTCAGGCACTGTTCCCTTATTGCCATCATATAAAAGGGAGACTGGTAATTACTCTGTAAAGTGATGCAAATTAGACTGTACAATTGAGGGCAACTTTGTACATAGTATTAACACACGTATTTGTCTTTTTGTGTATGTGGTATGCAGAGCGTCATGTTACAGATCTTATCTAGGCTGAAGCACAGCAGTGGTAGGTGGTGTCTGTAGGCCTATTGGGACGGGAATAGTTAAACATGGGGAGGTGGAGTAATGTAGTTCTACTGCAGGATGGAAGAAGAAATATTGGCTTAAATCACTGAGATGGGAGTGGCTGCTCAATTTACACACTGCACTCACCTCCAAAAAAACATGCGGCCACCAACCAAACCAGTCCACCAACCAAAACTATCCAGCCAACAGCGTCCTGTGGGGACCGTCCTGTGACCAATCACACAGTAGAGGATGATAACCAATGCTATAAATCACTTAGCAGCTACATGTTCGTACTATAGACTACTATAGGCTATAGGCTATAGACACGCTACACAAGGCTTGCCTAAAGCTGCTGGAAACACCGCACCTCTGAGGAGGCCTTTGGCTGGTCTTCTGGATGAAGTGAGTGTTGTACGTTGTACAGTATCTGAGGTCTGCCACAGATTTAAATGACCTGTGGTATCTGTGGTAACACCACCTCAAGCTCCTCCATACTTGAGAAAAACTGCAAACAACTCCTTTTCCACAGGATATGATGGAATATCCACAAACATGTCTATTCGCATGGGTTTAATATAACCTGAGGCTAATTTCATGGGTCGTTTGAAGGGAAAATACAATGGAATCTCTACTAACACAGGAGCACACAGTCGCTAAAAATGAGTGACATGGCAAATTCGGACGGGACTGAACTCACTGAGGAACTCTGGTAATAATCACATTACCCCACCTCCCCATGTACAGGTGCTCCGGTTTCCTCCCATAGTCCAAAGACATACAGTCAGGTGAATTGTAGATGCCTAATTGCCCCTCTAGGTGTAAGTCAATGTGTTTGTCTAGACTAGTGGCCTGTCCAGGGTGTGTACTGCCTTCCCCTCATTAAGCGCTGGGATAGGCTTCGACACCCCTGCAACCCAGAAGGATAAGTGGCTCAGAAGAATGAATGAATGAAATATTTCCAATGCCAGCAACACCATTTTCAGTAAATGTATTTTCCAAAATAAAAGTCTGTTTGAGGAGATAAAAACCAGTGACATCTTGTATGAAAGACAGTAATCTGGGTGGTCCGAGGGTGTTGTTTATATAAGACTATTGTAAAACTTGTAGCTAATGCAGTTTGAAAGTAATCCCGTCCACATGGAGCTTATGTTGTAGAGTGAAATTTGGAGGAATGAAGCACACAGCCCACATCACTAAATAAGCAGGAATTCTACACGTTTTAATACATGCTACATGCTACAAGAGTTTTCGAGCTCTGTTAAGCTCGGTCATCATCAAGCAATCACTCAACTGTGGTGCCTGTTTTTCAAAACTGCAGCTGCTTGGCACTCCCATGAGATCATAACAGCGTATGGATTGCATCAGTGGCACGGAGGTAAGTCAAACGAGAACAAACTCACCAGCACGCGGTAAGAAATGATAACTTGCTTTTTTTCATCTACATTCACTTATCAAATTCAATTTTGTGATTTCAACTGGCATTTATGCGTTTTTTAATCTCTTAATCTGAGTTTATGTGACTTTAGTGAAGTTGAAATTTGATGGGAGTCAAAAACACTCGACACTGTGAGCACATAGCAATGCAGGTTTGAAGTACAGACGACTCATTAACATGGGTTTTCATCACTCGTCTTAGTTATTGACTTCAGCTTACTTATTTAAATTAAAGAACGTATTGACAGATTATTACCTCCCATTGGCTCCTGGCAGCATCTATTTGCATATTGTTTTACTCACCCTCTTCGTGCTGTCTCTTATCTCTTTACTTTGTAGTGCAGCCATGCAGTCCAGCAGCATTGGATATTGTCTCCTGCCCTCACTGCTGCTTACAGTCATTATTGGTAAGTGTGCAAAATGAGTTATTTTTGGTCCTCTTTACGGTTTAACTTTTTGTATGTAATTACAGACACTATTTTTTTGTGAACTAACTTGCAGTTGAAATGAGTACAAACTGTTGGGTAATTTACTACAGGAGGAAATTTAGAAATGCATATAAAACAAAAATCATAATTTCTGTGGTGCTACATATTTAGTTATTAAAAAGAGAAGACCTTCTCGTTCCATGTGTGGAAATTGGCTCCAAAGCAGATGTTAATGATTGGGTAAAAGGAGTGACTGCATTTGGGCGTGCCAAAGACCATAGTGTGAAGGAAGTAGCTGAATCCGCAGGTGTATGGAAGCGTACGGTCATACGGGTCTACCAGCAGTGGCTAAAATCCCAGTCTACAGGAAACTCTCCTCGGAATTGTGCCACGGAGGGCATCCACCAAATCTGGACCAACCGACCAATTCTTTGATGCAAGAGTGTCTGAACATTGATGTGGCTACATCCAGAAACTTGCCAAATCCAATCACAGCTGTTAGTTGCATATATATATAATAGAGAGAGAGAGAGAGATATATATGGATATAGATATCTTTCAGATATATCACTGTATGTTCCTTTCTTCCTCTTCCAGGGTCTCAGTCATTTTCTCCTGTAGTAAAGGTCAAGCTAAATGACTCCGCTACTCTCCTCTGTTCGGAGAGATGTTCTGGTTTGGTCACATGGACCGTGTCCCATAAAGCCCATGACATCCTTGCTCAGTGTAATCAGACTATGTGCCAGTGGAAAGAGGGATTTCAGATGTCCCATCATCGGTACCTTGAGGGGGATCCCTCCCTGACCATCACTCAAGCTGATTACAGTAAGAGGAGCTGGTACACGTGCACCTGCAATAACAGAGACATCAGTGACGTGCGGCTTCAGATTGAGCGTAAGTATCCGGGTTCCTCAGGCTGAACATTGCTGACAGAGTTTAATTCAGCTGCAGGGCTTCATATCAGATCTGTACAGAGCTGATGATGTACCTGTTCTTCTTCTCAGCTGGGAATACTCCAGTCCACCTAACTGCTGGGGAATCTCTGGAGCTGGATTTGGTGATATCCGAGCCGGTGGAGGTGTTTTATAACAGCACAGGTGCAGCCGGACCCTTCAGTGGTCAGATATGTACGGTGGATGGACGCTCGCTGAAGTGCAAAGACGAATATGCACAGAGAGTTTCACTCACGTCTGTTCTGGAGCTGAGAGGAACGACTCCATCAGACAGTGGAGTTTATACTATAAGGGACCCCAGAAATGAGGAGCTCATTCACACCTACACAGTGACTGTCCAAGGTCTGTATCTAGTGAGAGTCTTAGGGTAGAGATATACTCGCTGTTTGGTCCTAGTACTGCACCTAGTGGAATTTCTGAGGACGCAATCTGATGATAATACATGGCAGTACATGGCAGACGTCATGTACAGTTAACAGCAAGTACCTCTCTACCCTTAAAGCTTAATAGTGTTTTTCCTAGGAGTGATTTTACTGGTGTAATGTATTACTAAACTGACTGTGTGTGTGTGTGTGTGTGTGTGTGTGTGTGTGTGCTTTTGTTTTGTAGATGAGCAAACAAATCAACACACAGACCAGGGGATTTTTGTGCCAGTGTGGGTTACTGTGCTGTCAGTGGTGCTGGCCGGGGCTGTTTCTGTGATTCTGGTGTTGATGGTAATAATTGTGAGGCTGTGCAGAAAAATTCACTTGCTCCAGATGGACGTTTCACAGAGGAGTGATCAAACGATTGAACATGATATCCAGAGTTCTGAAAAGGAGACGTAGCTGTCCATCTCTACTAACAGCAAGGGCCTCTAAGACATCATTACCAGTCAATTCCAAGTAATTTCTCTCCCAGTCCCCCTCCTTTGCTCTGGCTGTGAGCTTGTTCTAGTGTTCTAGCTAGCTGTGAGAACTTCACTAGCAGTGAGTCAACAAAACATCTGCAATGCCAAGTGCTTCGTATGCTCCTTGCAGGTGAATACAAGTGTGGGAACACATGTCACAGTGTCTCCTCCAAGACTCCTAACTGTACAGTCACCTACCTCTCAGGGATTGTTAAATTATACATCATCTAAATCATTAATTCTATAACATTAATTCTATAATAAGTCGATTAATGCTGGAATTGTAAGTATGTATTATGAAGATCATTAAACCATATGCCTGTAAATATTGTTTCTGGCTGTTTTGTGCCTGAACTAGTATAGATTCTATCATTTTGTATCATGTTTAAGCTCTGCTGTATGTGACAACCACCAGGAACCAGAACCAGCAAGACTGAACCAAGTGCCTTACGCCATGTTACAAACAGTAGGTGGTGCTTTAAAGTTTGTGAACCCTTAAATTTGACCCAAAACATCATCGGATTTTCACACAAGTGTAAGAAAAGTAGATATGGAGAACCACATTAAACAAAGAAGGAGAAATATTAGACTTGATCATTTATTTACTTATTGAGAAAAATCATCCTGTATTTCATATCTGTGATTGGGAAAAGTATGCAAACTTGTGCTTTCAGTATGTGGGATGGCCTGATTGTGTAGCTCAGCATTTCCGATAACAGTTGATTAGTCCTGCACACCAGCTTGAAGGTATTAATCAACATTCCTATTGGATTAAGGTCAGGACTTTGACTTGATTATTCCAGAACATTAACTTTATTCTTTGACCCACATTCTCTTCTCTCCTAAGATTCAGCTCATGAACAGATATCCTGACATGTTCATTAGAATTTGCTGGTGTAATTCAGAACTCTTTGTTCCATCAATGATGGTGAGCCATCCTGGCCCGGATGCAGCAAAACAGGCCCAAACCATGATACTACCACCACCATGTTTCATAGATGGGTTCTTATGCTGGAATGCAGTGTTCTCCTTTCTCCAGACATCTCATTTAAACCAAAAAGATCCATTTTGGTCTCATCTGTCAACAAAACATTGTTCTGATAGCCTTCTGGCTTGTCCATGCAGTCTTTAGCAAACTGCAGGTGGTCAGCAATGTTCTTGGAGAGCAACTGCTGTCCACTTGCAACCCTGATATTTTTCGAAATACATTTTTTGTTGAGCCAAAAAAGGCTGCAGAATTTCATGAAAAGAATCGTTAAGTATGGGGGTGGACTTATCATGCCATGAGCTTGTGTTGCAGCCAGCGACACAGGGAACATTTCACTGTTAGAGGAATACCAGCAAATTCTGGAAGCTAACATCACACCGTCTGTAAAAAAAAAAAAAAAAAGCTAAAGGTGAAAAGAGGATGGCTTCTTCAACAGGATAATGATCCTAAACACACATCAAAACTCAAACGGAACTTCTACAAGAGTTTGCAGGCCAAAAGAAATTAGGCCAATAATTAAACATGATTTTCTGTTGTGATTTTCCATATTAAACTGTTCTGTGTTTCTGTTGTGGTCATTCTGGCTCCAACTAGTACATCTGTGTAGCTACTTGAAGGGAGACGTAGCTAACTGGAAAGTTAGTTACCTGCTTGGTCAAACTGAGGTGCCTGCATTGCATAAAAAAAAGCTGTTTAGGTCATTCTGGCTCCAACTAGGACTTCTGGTTAGCTACTTAAAGAGAGATGTAGCTAACTGGAAAAGTAGCTGCCTGCCTGGCCTATTTGAGATTCCTGCTTAGACATTTGTTAGCTAACAAAAATGTAGTATGTAAAAAGCTAATCGCTTTGCAGAGACCTCTGCCACTGAAGGCTAACTAAAAGATTCCATGGCATACATTAGGATCCTATAGAACAAAGAAAGAAAGGAAGGGGGGTGCAGATCAATGTTTATGGCATGGTATAGACTTGCTTGTGGCTTCTTCTTACTTAAGCGAGCCTGGTTCTCACTTGCTTGTGGCTTTTTCACACATCTTTTGTCGGCAGTGCATCTCTGACGAGTGTGGTTCTTCTGCTACCCGTAAATCACCACCAGTGACAGGAAATACAAGAATTGAGATTGTCTCACCATGAGACACTTGATCTCCTTCTTGCTTATCTCTCTGTGGGGTAAGAGTACCGTTATCCTGCATAATTCTCATTTTCATTTGATTGCTGTATCTTCAAAAGGAACGTATTAAATATGAATACTTCTTATTTCCAAGGTGTGGCATTTGGCACGGTTTGGATTACTCAGTGGTCGACCAGAGATGAATATGAAGCTGGAGATTCGGCAGTGCTTCAGTGCAACATCAGCTCTAATGGAGAAACTCTTGAGGGGTGCAGAATGTCTTGGGCCATCATCACCCAACCAAAGAGGACAAAAACCATTTTAACAATAGAAAAATATCAACACCGGGTCAGAATGACTTCCAACAGCACTTTCAGTTCCATGACTCTCAGCAATCTTACAGCCAATGACACAGAGACGCTGTTTTGCACAGTATCCTGCTTCATCGATGGAACGCTGAAGAAGATCTCTGGTGTCGGGACATCACTGACGATATCTGCAAGAGCTGGTGGGTAAATATACAACTCAGTGTTGTGTAGTTCTGGAAAATCACTTGTTTCACATATTCATACATATATAGTTGTAGGCAAAGTTTGGGATCCCTTGGTCAAATTCCATATCTGGAGTAAACCTCTGCAGCAAACTATTTTAATATTAGACCTTTCTGGTCAACTAACCAAGTCAGTACTCAGTAACGCCCCCTTTGGCAGATACCACAGCTTGCAAACAGTTTATATAACCATCTAGGTACATTTCTAGTCTTGTATAGTATAGTATAGTATAGTATATTATAGTATATTATAGTAAAGTATAGTATAGTCTTGGACACTTCTAATTCTGTGATATTCTTGAGCTCTCTTGTTTGGACAGTATGTTTATTATTGACCCCATTGTAAAAGCCAGCCTCTTTTCCAGTTCCAGTTTCTTTACTGTCATATTTACTTCCAAAATTCACTGACATTTATTGGAATTATTATTATTTTCCATCTACCTGTGCCATGCTTCCTGTCACTGGCTACCACACGGCTCAAACCGTAGTAGATATAGATCCATACCTTTTGAAACTGTGGTCAAAGAGTTCCATTTTCAATTCATCAGTCCACATTGTTTCTAAACCTCGACTTATCTAGATGTTATTTTCAGTATTACACATATTGTTGATTTTTGCAATTTTGCACTTGAGGTTACAGGTGAGGTTTCTTTTGATGAGTCGTCTGTGCGGGTGATGCTGCACAGTAGAATGGTGCACCACAACTCCTGTGTCAGATAAAGCTTCCTATAGGGTCTTTGCTGCCATATGGGGCTTTTGCTACTAAGTAGTAGTAGTGGTGGTACTGACCTACTAAGTCAATAATCAAATCAAATTTATTTATATAGCGCTTTTTACAACTGATGTTGTCTCAAAGCAGCTTTACAGAAAAGTAACATCAGTTGAGTATCTAATTATGCTAATCTAGTCACAGTGGTGACAATACTCAGTAACGCCCCTTTTGGCAGATCCCACAGCTTGCAAATACTTTATATAACCATCTAGAAGTTTCTAGTCTTGTTTGTTTCCACCCAAACTTCCTTGGGTACTTCTAGTTCTGTAAAATTCTTGGGCTATCTTGTTTGGATGGCATGTTTATCATGATCCTGCTATAGAAGCCGGGCTCTTTTCAGTTCCAGTTTCTTTACTACCACATTTACTTCCAGAATTTACTGCCATTTAGTGGAATCTATGTTTCCATCTACCTGTGCCATGCTTCCTGTCACTTAGTACAAGAAACCCAAAGCATAGTAGATATAGATCCGTACCCCTGGAAACTGTGGGTAATGAGATCCTTATCAGTCCACATCGTAATGAGGTTACAGGTGATGTTCCCTTCTGATGACTGTTCAGGCTTGTGCAAGTAATGCTGCACAGTAGAACAGTGCACCACAATTCCTGTGTGAGGTAAACCTTCCTATTGTTCCTTTGCTGCCATATGGGGGTTTTGCTTTGCCTTTTTCTGGCCAGCATACAAGCGGCTTAGTCTTGTATGTGTTCTTGGTCTTTATTATTTTACTCATTATTTTGTGTTGACCTACAATTCCCTTTGACTGCCATTTCTCAATTTCAGACAGTGCTTATTGTGAGCTGGAAGTTCTTTGTTACCTATTTAGGTGGCAATAATGAGTCAATTAGGTTCAGAGACTTGGAAACCGAAGAGATGTCCAATATTTCAGGCATATAGGTTACGGCTGAGGTTTTTTTTTTCGGAATTAAATTCAAATATACCTGTAATTTGGCCAGGGATGCCCAAATATTTGCATACATCTATATAATAAAAGCACAGTGTAAACAAAAATATGTAAACTGTGGAATAAAATCACTTAAGAAGCTTATTAACCTCAATCTTTACTTTCAGAACGACATCCAGAGCCTACACCTCCCTGGCTAAAATATATCCCCTTCTCTATTAATCTTCTGCTCTTCTTAATTGTCACTTTTATCTGTACACCAATAATCCGAAAGAGACGCGTGTGCTGCTGAATATGGTATACAATTACATGTAGCTAATAATAAGTGACTCCTTGTTTTCACATGTTGTGGCTTTGGTAATTTTTCTATTCCTGCTATTTACTGTATTAAAAAAAAAACAAGACAAACTGAAAAGTAACTTGTGGTGTTTTTATTTCTTACACTCATCATCAAAAGAACAGCTGCACCCAGAAGGAGGTGTGGGATTGCAGTGCTGTTGGGAAGGAAGATAAAGGTTACCAGGATCAATAAATGATGATAAATTTAGACTGATATGATCAATATTTATAGAGCTACACATACAGAAGTAGTGTCTCTCAGTATTCCTAATGGTGTCCTGTGATAATCCGTTCCGTGCAGCTTGAATTTCCTCACACAGTTCCTGCAGATGGTGCGGTAGTGGTGGAGTGACACCAGGCCTTCTGGACATGTGACAACAAACCGTTCATCTTGGCGCTGACCACGGTGCCTCCACACACGGATTCGTTGGTCGTCTCCACCAAGACAAAAGCGGGACTCGTCACTGAAGATGACCCGCTGTCATTCAGAGTCACTCCATGACAGTCTGGTATGATACCATTGCAGTCTTTGGTGACGTGGTGTTAAGGACAGTTGTTGTAACGGTCTGCGTGCATGTAGTGCTGCCAATGGTGCTGCACTAACAGGATGACTCATGGAGGACATCACTGCTCACTGGATGTCTGTAATCGTGTCTGTTGGGTTAGTCAGGTACAGAGACCCGTCCTTGCTTACGTCACATGCCCGGTTGAGCATGAAACTTGAATCATTAGCATGTCTCATGATGTCAAACCTACACACCAAGTTTGAGTGGAGTGTTCAGTAGGGTTGGAGTCAGGACTCTGCTCAGGCCACTGGAGTTCCTCCACACAAAGCTCCTTTAGACCGTATCTTTATGGAGTTGGTTTGTGTACAGAGACACAGTCATGCTGGAACAGGGAAGGGTTCTTCTCCAAACTGCTGCCACAAAGTTATGAGTGTAATGAGTGTAAAGTGTCTTAACATTACCACCACCCTTCACTGGAACTAAGGGTCCATGCAAAACTGGACACTGAAAGCTTTTCATAAAATGTTGCACTGAAACCGGCACAAGATGCTTAGTACATCATGCCCAAGATCACTATGTGCAATGCCAAGTGTCGGCTAGAGGGGTGTAAACAGTCCCCACTGGACTCACTGGAGTGAGAAATCATGTTTGGCAGTCTGGTGGAGGAATCCAGGGAAACACTCTCTACTGGAATGTAACAGTAAAGATTGGTGCAGTGGGAATAATGGACTGAGGGGTTTCCAGGGTTTGGGCTTTGATCCTCAGTTCCAGTGAAGGGTGATAAGGTTAATATGCTTCCAACTTTGTGGCAGCAAAGGTAGACATAGATTAAGGAGTTTTGTGTGAAGGAACCACAGTGGCCTGCACAGAGCCCTGGACTCAACCCTACTGAACACCCCACTGAGGCAGTGATAATACTATAGTTGGGGGGGGGGGGCAATAAGCTCATATAAGTGTGATAGTCAGGTAGTTTTAGCCAGATACTCTTTATACTGTATTGTGGAAGAGTGGCTTTGTTTGACCTTTAAGTTTAACTTGGTTTCAGGACGTTTAATTTCACTTCTGAAAAATCACATACTGAGAATGACGCATAGTTTGGGATCTCCAGGCCTTGTTTTCTAAATCACATGATTTTCTGTAAAAGTTTTTTCTGAGTTTCACAGTCACATGCATTTAAATGAACGTCTGGAGGATACTGCACATCTAACTAACATCTCAACTGGGCAGCAGTTAAAAGCAGAGGTAGGTTTCTACATTTCTACGTTATGTAACTTTTACTCTCAGCTGGAGTGTTTGTGAGAAAAGGAAACTTCTTGTTTCTCAGTTAGTTCTGTAGTTTATCTCATTTAGTTCTTAATTTAGTTCTTAGATACACTACTAGTCAGAAGTTTAGATACGACTCCTCATAGCAGATACTCATTCTGTTCATCTTAATGCTTTACTGCACTATAAAACAGCACTCATGGAATTATCCAGTCCACCTTAAAACCCTCCAGAATAGACCTTTACAGGAGGATGAAGCAGCGTTCTTAACCTGCAGTGGAGGCTGATAGAACAAGGTTTATTACTAAGCAGGTTTGGAGCAATTCTATTGGTCGGTCCCTCATGAATATTCACTAAACTGAAAGGAGAACTAGAGCTTTTACACTGTGTAGAAAAAGAGATCAAAGTTTTTACACCACTAAATATATATTAGAGGTGGAGATATGGAGAAATATCATACTGTGGTACATCAGGAGTATATGTGGTATATCAGGATATGTACTGGTTCAGACTCTCATCAGTTGGAGCTGTTAAGTGTACGACTGTACAGTCTTTAAGATCACCAACACCATCCATTTAGCAAAATTATGTTGCCCAATCGAGGCATCTTAACTATGCAGTTGTTATTCATTAGTTTCTGAGGGAGGGAGGCAGGCAGGTAGATAGAGATGGATGGATGGATGGATGGATACTTGATCCCGAAGGAAAATTAGTAATTCAGTGTGTTAGTGCTGCTAGTTGCTAACTGCTTTTCCAGACAGTCTTTATATCACGCTTGGAGATTGTTAGTGGAACTATTGTGGGTGGAGTCCACTCATTCCCAGATCACCAGTTCTAGCAGGTAAATTGAATACACTGAAAAACTGTTAGAACAGATTTGTGTAAATGGTGTTGGATGATGAGGACGTTATCTCTTGAGCTGCTTTACCGGCTCACTATGAACATTTACATCGACCCAGATTGCAAGCACATATCAGTCTGTTGGCTTAATAAGGTCAGCATCCCAAGTTGCTACTGCTGGTTTGGTGGTTTGCAATATGGGGAAGCAATTGCATAAGGATGACTGTGGCCCCCCTGCCCCCTCCTTTATGTCAGTGTTGCAGTTCATACCTTGTTATTACCTTCTGTTCATCTTCTTTTTAGATTCCTGTAGATAATGGACTTGCTGTGTTTGATATCATTGCTGGTCCAGGTCAAGCTTCTGCATGCTGGTAAGCCAGAATTCATGTTTCCATACAACCCCAATTCCAAAAAAGTTGGGAGTTTTACTGTGTACAATGCAAATAAATGTAAATAAAAGCAGAATGCAATCATAAGTAAATCTCATAAAGCCCTGTTTTTTGGAATTGGGGTTGAATGTACATATATACAGACACTCGTCATCAAAAGAATAGCTGCACCCAGAAGGAATCGACTGACAGGAGTGAAACTTGGTGGGTAGGTTTGACATTGTAGGACATGCTAATGATTCCAGTTTCACACTCGGCCGCACATGTGATGTAGGGTGGGCCTTATCTCTGTACCTGACTGACCGAACAGCCACGATTGCAGACATCCAGCGAGCAGTGATGTCCTCCATGAGTCGTCCTGTTAGTGCCAGCACCATTGGCAGACAGCTGCACCACGCAGGACTACATGCACACAGACCGTTACCACGACTGTCCTTAACACCACGTCACCGTCACCAAAGACTGCAATGGTGTCGTGCCAGACTGTCATGGAGTGACTCAGAATGGCAGCGGGTCATCTTCAGTGACGATTTTTTTTTTTTTTTTTTTTTTTTTTTTTAGGCACCGTGGTCAGCACCAAGATGAACGGTTTGTTGTCACACGTCACACGTCCAGAAGGCCTGGTGTCACTCCACCTCCACCCCTACCACACCATCTGCAGGAACTGTGCGAGGATATTCAAGCTGCATGGGATGGATTATCACAGGACACCATTAGGAACCTCTACAGCTCCATGCCGAGACGTCTGGCGTGTTGGGTTAGCAAACACGGTGGCCCGACGCCATACTGAGAGACAGACTTCTGTATGTGTAGCTCAATAAATATTGATCATATCAGTCTAAATTTTTTTGGAAGTCAGTTTTCAACAGTTACACAATGTAAAGCTAAATGATGTGAAGTTTGATTACAAAATATGGGGGTTTCAGTCATCTACATATGTGATCCTACCACTTCTAAAGTAAATATTGGGTTCTTTAATTTAGTGTTTCAACAGGTACAAATAAAATGTGATGTTCAGAACAACATAGCTACAGAAGCATGCCCTAAACCGGATTCCTGCACATGGAATATTGACCTAATGACATGTGATTGTAAGTATAATATTCTCACTGCTTTTATGTCTCTTTGTAGTAGTTTACTTGTATTCATAAAAGGAGAATTGGCAAATCAACATCAGTGCATGTTTCTGTCATACTGATTGTTTGTTTGTTGAGCCAATAGAAGAGATTTAATTTAGTACCTGTGTTTAATGTTTCTGATTCCTCAGCTTTACAAATGCACTGCACTGATAATGATTCCCTAAATTCGGTGAGTTTCTGTAACTCCAGTAAAGAATGTGGATTTGATGGCTTTCCTGATAACTTGCTTGGTTATCTAGAGTGTGACATCACTAAAGGTATGTGTTAATATTTACTGATACATCTTTTAAAGAACAATCACTGTATCAGCGGACCTGAATGACCATGGACCTCATTCACCAGCCGGTCTAAAGAAAAAAAAAACATTCTGAGATAAAATAAGATACAATAAGATGAGATAACACTTTATTGATCCAGAAGGAAACTTCAGAGTAATACCCAAAGTTCTAATCTCCACCATTGTTCTCTTATTTGGGATTTTTTTCTTAGACATGAACAGATCCTAAACAAACACTCAAAAGCACAAAGCTGCCAACAGTTGTGGGTTAGGAACACAAATTGACCATGAATCCTTAGGACCTTCCTCAGGAACAAATTTAAGAGCATTCTGGTGAATCAGGCCTCATATTTGTATGATTATCTAATTTTAAAACTTGCAATACAGTTTCAAAACGTATAATAAATTTATTTTTAAAACCCCAACGCTGTGTAAAATGTAAATAAGTGTAAATAAAAACAGAATACAATGATTTGCAATTCTCATAGACCCAAATTTCCAACACAGAACACATAGCAGATGCTAAAAGTGAGAGATTTTACCATTTCATTAAATGATTAATTCATATAGAACTTGATGGCAGCAACACATCTCAAAAACAAATAGGATAAGGGGAACAAAAGGCTGGACAAGTAAGGGGTACTATTAACAAACAGCTGGAGGTGCAATTTGCAACTAAGTCACATGACAAAAAGAGCATTTTAGAGAAGCAGAGTCTCTGAGAAACACAGATGGGCAGAGGTTCTACCAGTCTGCAGAAAACTGTGGAATCATTTCAGAACCATGTTCCTCTGTGTAAAAACTGAGAAAACTCTGGACATCCCACCATCTACAGTATATAATATCATTAGAATATTCAGAGAGTCTGAAGAAACCCCTGTGCGCAAGGGACAAGGCCAGCACTCGGTATTGGATGCTGTGATCTTCGGGCCCTCAGGCGGCATGATTCTATACTGGACATCACTGCATGGGCTCAGAACCCTGCCTGTGTACACGGTTCACTGTGCAATCCACAAATGCAGGTTAAAGCTATGTCGTGCAGAGAAGAAGCCATATGTCAACACCATCCAGAAGCGGCGCCGACTTCTCTGGGCCAAAGCCCATTTGAAATGGACTGAGGCAAAATGGAAAACTGTTCTGTGGTCAGATGGATCAAAGTCTGAAATTCTTTTTGGAAACCACGGACGCCGTGTCCTGCAGACTCAAGAGCTGAAGAACCACCCAGCTTGTTATCAGAGCGCGGTTCAAAAGCCTGCATCTCTGATGGTATGGCGTTGCATTAGTGTCTATGGTCTGGACAGCGTACACATCTGGAAAGGCATTAGCAATGCTGAACAGTATACAGAGGTTTAAGAACAGCATATGCTCCCATCCAGACAGCGTCTCTTTTAGGGAAGGCCTTCAGCAAGGCTTTCAGCAAGACAGTGCTAAACCACGTCCTGCATCCATCACAGCAGCAAGAAGAGCTCAGGTGCTGAACTGGCCCCTGTGGTCCCTTTCACCAGTAGGAAACATATGGTGCATCACAAAATGAAACATCCAGCAAAGAACTCCAGCAGTTGGTTTCCTCAGTTCCCAGATGTTTAGAGACTGCAGTTATAAGAAAAGGACATGCTATACAGTGGTAGACATGGCCCTGCCCCAACTATTGTGAGATGCGTTGATGCCATCAACTTCTATATGACTTAATAATTTAATGAAATGGTAAAATGTCTCACTTTCAACATCTGATACATGTTTTGATGTGTGTTCTGATATGTATTCTATGGTGAATTAAAGCTGGGTCTATGAGATTTGCTAAGCATTGTATTCTGTTTATATTTACATTAATTTACATTTTACACAGCATCACAACTTTTTTGGAACCGGGGTCGTAGTTCCTCTTTTCATTTAGTCCTCTTTCCCTCTATTTCTCCTTGCTGTAGAGAATGAAGTGCATCAGATTGACTGTACAGGGAATGTGAAATGTGAGCATAAGATGCATGTCTGTGCTACACCCAAAGAATGCAAATGGGCTCCCAATCCACTGTTTAAGGACGTCAGTAATTCAGTGTGTTTTCTTAAACATGATGGTAGGTTTGGGTTCTCCTTCTGATTATTAGTGATTCAGCTGCAATCCCTCATTCCTCCCATAGACTCCCATTCATTTTTAGCAAAACCTCAGCAACCAGCTAGCAGCAAGCTTAAGCTGCATAATCACTCTGCACTGTCTTCAGCTTAAAACATTAATGGATGACGTATATATGATGTTAAGCAACTTCTTGCCTGTTGGATAATAAATGTCCAGACATTTAAGAAACCCTGTTTCTCCTCTCACTTCTGTAAGTGAGCAGATGCATCAGAGCTAATCCTAAATGGAACCTGACTGAACCCCTGAACTGCACACTGATGTACGACGGTATGTTAATGAATGACTATCAGATCAGATGTGCTGCAGCCACTTACACACTTTCTCCCTGCACACACAGAGTCTCTCTCTCTCTCTCTCTCTCTCACACACACACACACACACTGTCTCACACACGCACAGTCTCTTTCTCTCTTACATGCGCACACACACACAAACACAAACACACGCACACTGTCTCACCCAAACACCCACACAGTCACATACACACACTCTCTCACACAAACACACACATTTACACACACAAACACTGTCTCACAGATACACGGTCTCACACACTGTGTCTCACACACACACACTGTCATACAAACACACACAGTCACATACACACACACACAGTCACACACACACACACACACACACACACACACACACACACACTCACACACACACTCACACACACACACACACACACAGTCTCTCTCTCTCTCTCTCTCTCTCACACACACACACACACACACACACACACACACACAGTCTCACCCAAACACCCACACAGTCACATACACACATTCTCTCACACAAACACACACATTTACACACACAAACACTGTCTCACAGATACACGGTCTCACACACTGTGTCACACACACACACACTGTCATACAAACACACACAGTCACATACACACACACAGTCACACACACACAAACACTGACTCACACAACCACACACACATTTACATACGAACTGCAAATAACTGATCTCTGTTGTGCTTCAACAAGCAGCTCAAGCCTAAAACACTCCTCCTGAATTACAGAACACATGCGCTTGTAGGAAAGGTTCCAACTCTTAGTCTCCAAGCTTCTCAAACTCCACATTTTCACTTCCACAAACAGAGGGGGAACACTGTGTTGTGATGGGCACAAACTTCCCAAGGACTTCCCAGAAGAAGAGTTCATGCAGAACTGAGAGAAACTGAAAGCAGATATAGGAACAGAGACTGTTGACTGATCTTCAGTGCAGCCCTGAAGTGTGAAGTGGTTTAGGGACTTCTAGGTGGCTTAGAGACTTAGAATCCACTGAAATCCTGAAGTTATGAACCAGCTGTGTGTGGGTGGTGCTGTGGGCTAGATTCAGAGATCAGATACAGCTGTTGGGTCTCCAGTTTCATTTGGTGCCAGTATACAGTGGAGCACTATGACCATACAGTGAGCTCATGTTTATAGCTGATCTCAGTCTTTCCAGCTCCTAAAATCTGTCTCTCTCTCTGTCTGTCTATCTATCTATCTATCTATCTATCTATCTATCTATCTATCTATCTGTATTGTTTACCTAACTGAGAAGCACAATTATTTCTTTGAGTAAATTAAGAAGTTTGAGTAAAGTGAACTTTCCTCAATTGAGTTAACTCAAATAAAGCAGAATAATTAGTTACATTACAATTTAAAGTTGGGCTGACTTTTATTTTTTTTTTTGTTTTACATTGTTTTATATTTCAGGAAAAGTGAGCAACATTAATTCTGATGGATCTGTTACTTTGTGCAATAATACAAGTTCAGACAAACACGCGAAAGGTAAACGCTTCTGACAAGCTTGCTTTCGTGCTGAGTGATGCTAATTTTAGAGTAAATTACTCCTTCAATAAACAACATGAAACTAAAACCTCAGAATAATCACTGTTTAATTATTAGTTTTACATAAATCTGTATTTCTCTGTTTTTAGGATTTGCCACCAAAATATACTCTACTATACTTAATAATAAAACCAAAAACAACAACAGCTCTAGTCAATTTAGCAACACTGAAGTTAACCATGTAAACAGCCATCAATGTAAATAATAAATGTTGTGAAATTGATATTGTGTTTTCTTTCAGAGTCATCAGAACATACCATAAGCATTTCATTTAATGGCATATTGCTTGCTTTGACAGTGGGTTTGGCTGTAAGTAGATCACTCTAATATGCTCTAAATTACTTCATCACTATAATGGAAAAAGAAAACATGCACATTTATGTTTTATAAAAGGCCACTATTGTGTAAATTCTAATGCATAGCTGCTTTATATTAGAAAACTGTGGCAGAAAACTTATACTTAGAAAACTGTGGCATGGGCAAATGTTTGGACCCCGATCCATGTTGGAAAGTCTTAAAGTGTATCCAAATCGTTCAGGCTTGATTGGCTGATTAGAAGTAGTTGAAGATCGGTGAAGAATAGTCATTATGGATTGTCGGATGATGATAAATTCTCTGACTCTTTAAATCTTGTGCTAACACTTAAAATCCATGGGCTCCTCTAAGAAGCTACATGAGGATATAAAAAATCCTTCAAGCTAAGTGATGCCTATGAAGTAAGAGACTATAAAAGAATGATAAATGAAAGGGGAACAGTGACAGCAAGATCTGGACAACCAAGAAAACTGGCTGGAAAAAGGCAAAGCAAAACCCCCATGTGACCGCAACGCAAAACCCCCATGTGACCGCAACGCAAAACCCCCATATGACCGCAACGCAAAACCCCCATATGAGCGCAACACAGGGCAGTTTAGCTAAGGAGAGCTCAGCTTGTACAAACATGATCTTAACGTGAGTGAGTGTCTTTAGACAGATGAGCAACTTCATCACATCAGTCAACATTCAAGCTGTGAGAACTCCCAAAGTGGATTACAAATGTCCACCACCTTCTCCTTCTTCTTCTTCTTGGTACACAGGTTTTGTACAATAACTCTTCCTGTGGTTTATGAGATATCAACACCAGTCCAACTCTGGGATGTTCAATCTGATCAGGACTGATTAGCTTAAGAAAGAATTGGGTAGAAAAGTACACACCCATCTACTGTTCTTCTGCTCGACTGACAGACACCGTTTACATACACTATCTCAGGACAGACCGCCCCAGACCCACACTCGTCTGATTGTCTGTTCTTTTCTCACATCATTCATTCCCTTCATTTTCATCAATGTTTAAAACTCTTCCTCTGCTTCTGTTTATATCACTTCTTCTGTTTGCTGCTGAACGTGGTTTCTTGCAGAGAGCGGGTGGTAGCGGTCACTCACCAAGAGCTTCGGCCATCGTTGTGTTTACTGCTCCTCTCATTGGCTACCCGCCCTTAAATGATCTAACCGGGAGGAGCACCTACAGGGCGGGCCGGGGTTAGCTGTTTAGCATGCTAACTTTAGTAGCTATCTCTGAAACACCATACGCAGACGTCTGTGTTATGTTAGTTAATTCTGGAATGTTCTAAACCAAAAATCATACAAACTGCATCTTGGAAATTGAGAAACACAAGCGGAGCTCTTCTGCCGACCACTGACCGCACTTTTACACATGCCATTACTGCACTGCAGAAACTTATATCTCGTCAAGTAAAATGATCTTATATCTATGTAATGTGCCTTATATTTCTGTTTTTGAGACCAGTTTTTTATTTAACTTATTTGATATTTTTGTCTTTTTGTTACTTGTTATTGTGATTTTAGTAAGCCAAATCTTCTCACTATATTGGCAAATAATTTAACTATGCTTTTAGAAATTATCTAAAAAATTATCTGCCATTATAGTGAGAAAACCTGCCCTACTAAAATCACTTCAAACAAGTAAAAAATGTAAAGAATTTGCTTACATCAATCTCAAAATCTGAATTTTAAGAAATATCAACTAGAGGTAAGATCATTGTACTTGCCAAGATATCCGATTCTACGGTGTACTATTTATTTATTTGAAAAGTTAATCAAATATAAAGTATCTGTGCATTAATATTTGCACAATATTTGGTGGCTGTAGAGATCGTGTTTACCTCTTCATTTAAAAAATCAACATGTGTCATTTGACCAGGAGAGCCCAAACTTCAATACAATGGTTACTGGGCTGACTGAAGTACAGTAAGAATTTAAACATGCTAGTAACTGAGTGACACGTTTGCTAAAAATGCTTTATTGATGGCTGCAAACATAAAATCAGTATTAGAGCTTAATTACAAAATATCAGTAATGAAGCTGCTGATGGACCAAACATAAACATAACCTGTCATTAATTTTACAGGCTGCACTGATAATAGTTTGGAAGAAATATGTAAGTACTGTATTTTGTATGTCTGTTTCTGTACAAATTATACTGTTTCCATTCTGAGTACGTTCTGAGTAATCTAATACTTATTCGAGATTATAAATGATCTAGATATAATCTAAATATTTAAATATTATATTGTAGTCATATTTGCTTACCTATGTCTGATATGATCTCTTTCTTTCTAGAACACTTACAGACGAGCTGATCAAGGTATGAACACTGAAGCAGCACAGTGATCTTTTACACAGTGAGCCTAACAAAGTCTACAGAGCCCTCGAAAGAACACTGATGGGGTTCTAGATGCATTAAAAAAAATGCCTGGGAGTTTTTAAAATGAATTAATTGTGATGATATAATTATCCTGAGATAACTGATTATATTGAGATATTTTCAGACAATAAATCTTGAAATGTATGGGGAAATTTAAGGCGCATTGCCCGCTCTCCCCTGTAGATGGCAGTGCTCAATTCAGGCAACATTCCACCGTATTATCTCTCTAAGCCCATTGTCTGTTTTTCATAGGGGTGCTGTAAGTGTATGCTTGATTGGAAATATTTTTTTTCTTCTTTTTTATTTATTAAAAAACATGTAAATAAATATTATTAAAAAAACAGCACACCAAAATCCAACCCCCCCAAAAAAATTTCAGATTATCATCACAGGACACTTACAAGCTGACAGTCTCAACACAACAAATATTTTTGCAGTCAAAAGAGACTTCACTTTGGATATTCCATTATTCCAGGTATGAATAGTTCGAGAGGCTGCAGTGTTCGTTCTTTCAGATGACAGTTCCAAAGAATGTCCGATAAGAATTGGAGCCAGTGAGGTATGGATAAGTTACGGGGGTAACCACCATTGGACCAGCCAGCCTTAGGGAGATTATAGAGAGTGGAATGCTGCCTGAATAGAGTATTAGTTTTGCCTATATATCTTATTTTGAGATACTTATCCTGAGAAAATCATCTTGAGATAATTATCTCATGATAGATAAAAACAGGTTTTTTTGTCACACTCCCTGGTATTCCCGGCTCCTTCGCTCTCCCGGACTCCACTTCCCAGAGGGCTTCTCTCAATGACATCACTTCCATGTATTCCCAGCCCGCCAACCAGACCCGCTCTAGGTCACCTGAGTTCTAGTGTCACAGCTGCCCCTAGTTAACTCCACATACAGGGGTTGGACAATGAAACTGAAACACCTGGTTTTAGACCACAATCATTTATTAGTATGGTGTAGGGCCTCCTCCTCCTTTTGCGGCCAATACAGCGTCAGTTCGTCTTGGGAATGACATATACAAGTCCTGCACAGTGGTCAGAGGGATTTTAAGCCATTCTTCTTGCAGGATAGTGGCCAGGTCACTACGTGATGCTGGTGGAGGAAAACGTCCTTCTTGGTGGTATGCTGACATTACCCTGGATACCGTGGCTCTTGATACATCACAAAGACTTGCTGTCTTGGTCACAGATGCGCCAGCAAGACGTGCACCATCAATTTGTCCTCTTTTGAACTCTGGTATGTCACCCATAATGTTGTGTGCATTGCAATATTTTGAGCAGAACTGTAAAACTGTGCTCTTACCTGCTAACTGAACCTTCACACTCTGCTCTTACTGGTGCAATGTGCAGTTAATGAAGATTGCCCACCAGGCTGGTCCAATTTAGCCATGAAACCTCCCACACTAAAATGACAGGTGTTTCAGTTTCATTGTCCAACCCCTGTATATAAACCCCTCGCTGACGCTGGCTTATGGCGAGGTTTTGCCGTGTCTTATCTGCAATTCTGACCGCTCTTTCTCTGTGTATCGTTCTCTGGTTTCGACCCTCTTTGTCCCCGACTACCCCTTTCAGCCTTTTCCCTTTTTGGCTTGTTTTGTCGTATGTCTCTGGCTTTGAACTTGGCTTCCGTTTCTCTGACCTTCCTCTCGCCTAGCCCTTCTAACCTGTCTGCCCCATTGACTGCTTTTCCGGTTCTTGACCTCGGCCTGCTTTTCGCCTGTCCCTTCTTCATGTATTGTTGTGCTTTGCTGTTTGGCTCGACTGCCCCATTGTTAAATAAACCAGCCTGTCATTTAGCCCTGCTCACGTCGTCCCGAGTTCTTTTGTCCCAGACATTTTTAATTTTACAGGCAGGTTTTTTAATGCATCATAGAAAAACATATTTGCTTTTTCTTATTTTTATTCCTTGTTTTTTCTGTCTAATAACACTTCTTGATTTGTGAACAGCATTTAATTTAAGTTAAGAAACTGCAATGAAATTTAATAATTTAAGGCAAACTTTAGAAAGGGCCTTTGTTGTATAAAGCACTAGCTGGCCTTAAAAAATCTCCATGTTTGCCAATTTTTACTTTTATCCATCATTCTAAAGTAGCTTTTACACACTTTAGCACAGAAAACAATAACGTGTCTGAGATTACAGTACATATCTAGTACATTCACATTTTTTCTTGTGTAAAGCTAGTGTTTTGAATATTCCAGGTGTGTGCTTCATTCTCTATTCTGCTTTAATCATTTCAAAGAGCGCTCTCAGCCAGAGATTCAAGAAAACCATGAGCCGATTCCCCTAGAAGACCAATCTCCATCACAACAAGCAACATCAGCATCCCGAGAAGAGGCACCACTAGAAGCAGCATCAGCATCCTGAGAAGAGGCACCACTAGAAGCAGCATCAGCATCCCGAGAAGAGGCACCACTAGAAGCAGCATCAGCATCCCGAGAAGAGGCACCACTAGAAGCAGCATCAGCATCCCGAGAAAAGGCACCACTAGTAGCAGCATCCTGAGAAGAGGCACCACTAGCAGCAGCATCCTGAGAAGAGGCACCACTAGCAGCAGCATCAGCATCCTGAGAAGAGGCACCACTAGTAGCAGCATCCTGAGAAGAGGCACCACTAGCAGCAGCATCCTGAGAAGAGGCACCACTAGCAGCAGCATCCTGAGAAGAGGCACCACTAGCAGCAGCATCAGCATCCTGAGAAGAGGCACCACTAGTAGCAGCATCCTGAGAAGAGGCACCACTAGTAGCAGCATCAGCATCCTGAGAAGAGGCACCACTAGTAGCAGCATCAGCATCCTGAGAAGAGGCACCACTAGTAGCAGCATCAGCATCCTGAGACAGGCCACCAGTCCATCACAGGACAGCACACAGACATACACCACAGGTGGCCCACCTAGGAATCAAACCAAGAGCCCTTCTTGCAGTCAGTGCTACCCACAGCATCTTCAACTATGCCGTCGGGGCAGCAGCTCTACTACTGATTCCACTCTTACAGCGCTCCAGTGACTCATTGCCTCTTCAGGTACTATGAGATAGGACAGGCCAAGGCTAGCTGGTTAGCATGCTAACTGCAGGAGATATCTCTGCAACATGTACATAGATGTCTTTTACAGTCAATACTGAAGAATAATTTCTTCATGTTTTGTTAATTTTGGGTCATTTTTGAGATGTTTTAAACTAACAATCTTACATATTGCTTCTGAAATGGTACATTAGGAGCAGATTTGATAATTATGTTTGGTGCGATATGCCTAAAAGTCTCATTTTCTCCAAATTAGCACTACATTTGTTTTCACTTAGTTATTATTTTGACTGATTTAGGTTATTGTTTTGTCTTATTAAGCCAAATGCACACAATGTACCAATATTAGATATCACATAAAGAACAATATAAATTATACAAATATTAAAAGTAAAAAAAAAGATGGTTCTTCGAGGGTTCTTTAGAAAAGAAATCGGTTCTCTATAGAGTTGTAATGCTTAAATGGTCCTTGGCATGGTGAAATGGATCTTGGAATCAATTAAATATTGTTTTGTACATGGTTCCAGAATATAGAACCATGTTTTATAGAACCTGAAAAGGGTTATTCTATTGTTACAAGCTTGACATCTAAAATACAGTCATGTTTGGCAAGTGCATTAACCACTTCCTCTCATGTCAGACAGGAAACACAGCATACAGCCCCAGGTAACATTAAGTGGAACCGAGGGGGAAGTACATACATCACTTCACTGCAGAGAATGATGCAGTCTGCAAAAACCATTACTGAGAGGGAGCTGATATGTGCAGGCCAGGTCTGGTAGCCGGTGTGTGCATGCATGTGTGGCTCAGCAGCACCCTTTGTAACTCCAACACACACTCTGAGTTTTGTTAGCAGGGAGGAATGGGAAGACTGGACACCCCCTGCAATATGACTGGGAATTCATTCTCTCTCTCTCTCTCTCTCTCTCTCTCTCTCTCTCTCTCTCTCTCTCTCTCTGTATACAAAATGAGAGTGTTTGTGCAGCTTGAGCTTGTCTCTAGCCGTTTGCTAAGGTGTTGCTAAAAATGAATGGTAGTCTATGGCAGGAACTAGGGATGAATAAACGACACATACAGGAGTGTGGGTGAGAGTGGTTGTGGATTAGAGTTTGGGGATCTGCCTTTAGGTTAAAGGAAACAATAAGGTTTGAATGGGGATGAAAATGAATGGGAGTCAATGGGAGGAACAAGGGATGAATAAATGACACATAGAGGAGTGCGGGTCAGTGTGGCTGTGGATTAGAGTTTGGGGATCTGGGGAATCTTGTTTATGCCGAGTTCAGGGAGAGCAGTGTTAGTGGCTGACTTCCATGTGTGAGGCGAAGCTACAGCAGAGACTGCCTTCAATAAGCCCTACAGTTTGTGCAGAAGCTGCGTGTGCTGCTTTAGTAATGGGAAATGCTACAGTAGGGTATAGTAGCTGATGGTACTGCTTGCCCTCTGGTTCACAGTCCGATGGTGAGGCAAGGAAAGCAGCTCTTTAGTCTATTAAGTGCAGCAGAGCTTTTGTTGTGGCTAGTGTTTAATCAGATTTCATCAGATCAGCTGATGAAGTGCGGCAGTTGGAGAAATGTGACCGGGACTGGCGGGGTCTGGCTAGAACTGTCCGTGTGAACAGACATGAACATCCACATTCAGTGCTGGAGACCCCACACGCATATCCCGCAGGTCAGTGCAGCGTTCTTTAGCTTCCGTGGGATACGGGAGCAGAAGACCAGCAGAGTGCCCCTGTTAACACCACCACACCATACAGAACACCTCATCTGGGCTTGTGAGGTTCCTAACTGGACCCTAGATGACTGGCAACATGTGGCGTGAGTCTGATGAGTCATGGTACCAGTTGTTTGGGGCTGATGGTAGGGTTTGTCGGTGGGGCAGACCCCCTGAAGCCATAGACCCCAGCTGTCAACAAGGCACTGTGCAGGCGGGTGGTGGGTCCATACTGGTGTGGGATGTGTTCTCATGGCATGGGTTGGGTCCACTGGTCTGCCTTTGGGTCATGTCTCCTTGCCATCAGCACAGTGTTCAACCTCATTCGCAAGATAACACCTCACAATTTATACAGGCGTTCCCAAGCCGTCCCCTGAGGTAACACCCCTTCATAATCAGATTACATACTGATCACATCACATGACTTATGGTATGCCAATGTATATACACCGTATAAACTATATCATAAAAGCCTGAAACAGTAAAATATGTCTATATTATGCAGTGTTTTGTTTCAGGTTGATGATGATGCAATGGTACATTTGGTTTAATGAGAGTTAAGTGGCATATCAAGCAGACTCCTGTTTGTTTTGACGTACCGGTCAAGTTCACACCTGGAAGTCCGGACCAAGGTCATGTTTTTAAAGGACTTTGCATGACACCCTCGTCCTGTCGTCATCACCTACGTGGCCTGCACCTTCTACAGTTCACACTAATTGGTTTGTAGGGGGGTGCCTGATGTCGGCATGCTGTCAATTTGGCGACACACTGCTTTTCATGATGGCACCGCTCACCTTCAAGACCACACAGGACTCTGGAAACCTGAAACGAACATGTTAATGTTGTAGGGGCCACTAGAGGGCACCTATCATATGACCAAATGCTTTAGGTTGTTATTAACTAATTGAATAACTTCATTAAATGAAATCCATAAATTAAATGGTTTCCATGGTCGACCTGGCTCCAGCCCAGCCCATCTGTTGGGCTGTCTGTGGAACATTCTTCCTACAAACCTCCCCAGGGTTTAACCTGACGTACACCTTTTGTGTATGGAGGCGACAGCTAGTGACCAAAAATCCGGGCCGATCTTTCAACACAATCCCTGAATTTGGTCCAGGTTCAACAACCTCGGGAAGCACGGCGGGGGTTACTGATCAGGAGCATGGACATCCTAACGAAAGAAGCGAACATGATTAGGTATTTGTCAAGCAATGTTTTGTCTAAATCATAGTCATGCAGTTTAGTAAGACACCCCCCTTTGCAGCTTGGTTGGACAAATATTATGTGATGTCAATTATACCCAGTGTTATGACAGAATAGATACACTTAGTCAAACAGTAGTCAATCCTAGCGTTCTCTGGGACCTACCAACGGGTTGGACAAAGGTGTAGTACCAGACCTTATCTCCCACCTGGTGTTCATCATAGAGTGACTTCTGGTCATAGTAGTGAAGTATCTGGGCCTACATATGGTTTTTGCACTCTATAGAATGTTTAAGTTGGAAGTTCCTTTCCGGAGTTTCAGGGACCTCTTCTTCCCTTTCCCGTTTTTCTGGAGTTCCAAACTGATGATGTCAATCCCAGATGTTTTCTATACGTTACAAAACAACCAGCCTATATAAGGGAGAATTTTTGCGCTGGGTGGTAGAATAGGGAAAATCAGAGGGCCATTCTCAGAACCTGCAAGAGTGCTTGTTAAAAGTCGCTGTTCTTAATCTTGTAATAAACATTTTTATATTCAAGCAAGACGGTGTCAGCGGAAGCCTTTTCTTCACCATCTACACACCATCGCATCGCTTTTTTAAAGTTTACAACAGTAGGCTTTGCATCCTTCTGCGCTTTTCTCCAGCTTCTGCTGTTCGAAAGCAAAAGTAGCTCGGAGATGTTTGCACAACTTGTCCATGTACTGGTGCGTGGTGTATGCTACCGCTATGCTAGCTTCACCTGGCTGGTAGAGCAGGTGCAGAAGGAGAGGTATTTGTCTCTCTGTCATCATCTCGAAAGGTGAATTGGCAGCATGTGAGGCTGCCTTTGATGTAGTCTGTCACGTCTTTCCTCATATGTAGCCAGTATGCTACCTCCTGAAGGGCATGGAGTGTGGCTTTGTCACCTTTGTGTCAGCGGTTTGTAAGGCTCTACAGGGTTAGAATCAGAGAAAGCAGCTGCCAAAAGTTTTACGCGTTTGACCGGTTTGCTAGCTGACGTCATGAAGTTGTTATTTTTCCAGGTGTTTAGGTGGCATGTGAAGCTAAGGCGTGCATCGAATCTGTGCAGATTACCAGTGTGTTTACATTATCCTGCACTGCTAGTTGCAGGGTAATGAGGATACCGGCCACTTCAGCATACTGGGATGATTGGGACCCCAAATTGAACATTTGGGGTTCTAGTAAGTGGTCTGACCCATAAGAAACCCCGTAAGAAGCACAGGCACATTTTTAGTGTTAGCTGAAACCATGACATGGTTGTTATTAGCGATCTGACAAGCTTCAGCTGTTTTTGAACAGTCCAGGAGAACTGCGGTTTCCGAACCCTCGCTGGACTCCCCTCCATGACGACATTCCGGTACTTGGCTCGCGGCTTCCTGTTTGGAGCTGAAAAGAGCTCTCCTATTGGTTGTCAACAATGTTCACGTCACTATTTGCGTGAGCCGAGACTTAATATTAAACGCGGTTGATTTTATCGGAACGCTAGGACTGATTTAAACCTGCAATCCAGAACGATCCACCTTACACTGAACGATCAAGATGACGTGAGCGCGACGCAACTCTAGCAAGACTCTCATGATTTTGTTTTCCGACATTGGATATTTGTCTCCGTAAAATCGCTGGACAAGTCATTTGGTGTAAGGCCAGCATTAGTGGGACTGTCTTTGAGTCTAATTGGACAACTAAGACTGCACAAGGGGAATAGGTTGCTCACCCCCCTCTGCTGATGACTCGTGCTCAGACGTATGCTGTGGAGATGGTACAGACTCTGTTTTACTGAGGCTGGTCTGGGATTCCTGCTCTGCTGCCGCTACTGGGGTGATTGTACTTTGAGGTGATAGCTCTGGGTTGAGTGATGTAATGGCAAAAAGGTCGGTCTTCACTTTACAATAAGGATCCTTTAATTAACAGTATGTAAGACAATAATAAGCATTAATAAACAGTTAAGTAATGTCATAATTGACCATTAACTAATGTTAAATTAGGCTGCATTAAGTGGTTTGTAATCATTAGTATATGGTCAAATAATGTCTCAGTAAATCATTACATAATCATTAATAAATGGCTAAGTATTGTTTTAATTGCTCATTAATTAATGATAGACATAGAAATGAAGTCAATTTTAGATTTGATGAAGTAATTTATAGCCATTACTAAATGTTAGGTAAAGTCTTAGTCGTTAACTAGTTATTAACTAGTCATTAACTAGTCATTAACTAATCTTTAATAAATGATTACGCGTTATCTTAATAACTTATTATTAGTAACTGATAGAAAGAAGGCTGAAGATCATTTTAGATATATTATTAGCATTATTATTAAGTTTAATTGTTAAATGCTTAAATGATGTCTTAAATATCATTAACTAACGAGAGTAATGATAGGTAACATTATTTTAGATGTTAAGTAGTTTATTAATGTGCTAATTAATGTGACAAACATAAAGCATATACTAAGATGCGTTTAGAAAAAAATAGCTCAACAATTAACAAGCCCTTCCTGAGGTGGTTATGTTAGAGCAGGAAAGAAAACCAGTGTTGGGAACTACTGTGTAAAACAATATCTGTCCACTTACTTACCATCCTCCAAGTTAAGATGTCTTGGTAAAGGCTCAGATCTGTGGACAGACTCCATGGACTTCATGTAGGTGATCAAGTACATTTCTGTCCTTTATATAATTAATAAAATATAATTAATTATATTTGAATGTATTAATAATTATTTAATGGGTGACCCTTATTGTAAAATTGCATGCCCATATATTTTAAGTAGTGTTATATAAGAGTGTACAAGAGTGTGTTTATTAATTCATATCAATTGATATATATATATAATTCATTAGGTTGATAAGCAAAAATACTGGTTAATAATATTTGTTAATAATACTGGTTAATAATATTAGTTAATATTGGTCAATAAGCATTACTTAAACACATATAACCCTTAATGACTTATATGTGTTGCCCTGATTGTAAAGTGGAAGCATATTTACCTTTAGTAACACTTTATAAATGCATATAAATAGTAAACATTATTCAGTGGCAGTTAACCATCAGCTAATTAATCTACATAATTACTGTATTTGTGCTTAATAAGCATCACTTAAACACATATAACCCTTAATCACATGTACTTGTTACCCTTATTGTAAAGTTGACAACAAATCCGCCATTAGAATTACTTAGTGTGTAAGACTGAATTATATCGCTGTATCGCCTCAGATGGTTCACTAACTAATAAAAACACATAACAGCAACATCAATAAGCGATAACAATAAGCTCAAGTAAATGAAACAGTACAGTACAGAACAAGACATCAGGGATGCACAACTCTGGTCCTGGAGAGCCAGTGTGTTGGTGCGTTTGAGTAGGGAAATACCAAACAGTGATGGACACTGACCCTCCAGGACCAGATTTGTGCATCCCAATGACTTTCATTTGAACATTTTTCAAGCTCTTCTTAATTACTGGTCTCCTACGTTATTTGTATTTCCCACCGAATACCAGTTTAATTACCCGTCTAAGTCTACCAGTTTCTCATAATATTAAATTGGATTCCCTGCTGATAGAATTTAGAGGCTATAGTATATGTACACTAAAGGCAGGAATAGGCATGGATGCTTCACATGCCCCGCTGCCAGTAGTGACCCTTTATTTTTTTTTGTTTTTTAGCCCTTTTCCCCTTCTGTGATGCCTTCTTCATCTTCCTCTTCCTCTTCTTCGTCTTCTTCTTCCTTCGTCTCTCAACGGAAGAATCAGAGGTGTCCGATTCTGTGTCTGACTCTGAGCTGTCAGATTCCGAGTCTGACTCGGTGTCATCTATGCAGATAACACTTTTGGATGTATTTGCTCTGTTATCTTCTTTGCTGGAGTCTTGTTGAAGCAATGTACCCCTCTGGAGACCTAAAATAAATAACAAACTTATAAATAAATTAATAGTAGGCCTGTAAACGCCAAGACATGTTCTGATGTTCAGTGTCGTATCTTTTTCATTTAGAATTAGACAAGAGAGTGTCTCAATGTTACAACCCTAAGGATCATGTTAGGCTCTTTGCAGTTTTTCCTGGTTTTTGTTTCTTTTTTTATGTATTGCGGTGCCATGACGACCCCAGGCCAGCAGGGGGCTCAACCTATAAAGGCTGGTTTTCAACCAGGTGGAAGTGTGAGGCGGGGGAGAGTGTTGCATGCTGTTGTTTGCTGGGTCCCTGACCACCTGCTCGAGAAATGCATGCTTTGTTAGAGTAACTAGTAGTTTGTAAGGTGTTAAGGTTTTTCAGTGTGGTATGTAAAACCAATGTTTCGAATTATTATATGCTCTAGCACATATGTTGCGAAGGTTACCTTTGAAGTTTGCATATTGTCCATTAAAATCTGCAAGGCCTAGACACTGTAGTATTTTCCTCAGTATAGGGAGGGAGGATATTTTTGCTTCTCCGTTTTCTCCTGGTTATTGCTTTAGTTAAGGAGTTAGGTTAAATTTGATGTACGTTTTCGGCAGCTGACACTCTTATCCAGAACGACTTAGTCATATTACAGGTAGGCCAATGTAGTGTTAGGACTCTTATTGGTGTAGCACAGCCCAGTCACCCAGACCGGGTTTCAAACCCCAGTCTCCCACATGTGGTGGTGGCTCCCTGGTTGGTGGTGGGGTTATCCGCTGAGCTACACCAACCACTACTTTTCTTTTCTTTTGGTTGTTTAGGTTTAATTAGTGGTTCAAATTTAGTTAGCTCTGTTATGTTTGTTATTTTCTCCTACCCTCCTCTTGTTATGTGGTTTTGGTTCAGTTTTCTCATTTGTGTTCAACTTCAATAAACCTTTATCAATGTGAAGCTGGATGTTGTTGTATGCCTGGTCACGGGAATCGGAAGGGCACATGTGTCTTTCTCTCCCTCTTTCCTTTTATGTTATAGCCTAACCCTAGACTGGGTCATAACCATCGACCTCACTGTTTCTTTAAAACTGGCTTATTTTGTATTATGACTGGCTGATTCAAAAAGCACCACTTAATAAAAACTCTTCATAGCTTCATTGTGAAGAGGGGGGGTAATCAGTTGTAGGCAGATTTTGAGGTTACGCGTGAAAGAGATGGATTTGACGGCAATACAAAAATAAAAAAAAATGTATATGCAAACGTTTTACCACATATACATGGTGCATACAGAAACAGAGTTCACTAGACCAATCTGCACGTTCACTCACCCTCAAAAAGTTGAGTCCTAAGGAAGTCTTGTTCCTTTGTCAAAGCCTCTACCTTCTCCTCCAGGTTTTGAAGCATTAGTTTGTACATGCTTCTTCCTGATTTGGCTTTGGCTAAAGCACCAGTCACAGTTGGAGCCACTGCAGTTTGGTCATCTACAATTAGAGCACAACATATTCACCAGTCAAATAAGCAGTTAATGGAATTAAAACATATCCAGAAAAGATAAAACAAAACCCTGTTATAGCAGAATTAAATTATTTATTAAGCATACACATTACTGTAATGTTAATGTAAGATATGTTTCTATGCAAAAAGCATAAATCTTTTATTGTTCCAGACAAGAACATTGATCATTGTTAAAATAACAGATAACATATATACACATCTATAAAAAAGTTAGTTAGTTATAAATGATGCTAGCTGGATGGGCCACCAGTCATTAGCTAGCCAACATGAAATATGTATCTAGTAGCTTTAGCTAGTAACTTACCATTTTCAGTGGTAGAGTTGTTGTGCGGTTTGTCTATTTTCTTCTTGATGATCCAGGCAGAAGTTTGAGGTGCCGATTTTCGAGGTAGCTGGTTCATTTTGGCGGCAGCTGAGCGTACATGTGTTCCACCGCGAGGTTTCGCTCTGAGCGCCAGCCTCACTGAGACTGCACTGTGAGGCACGTGAGAAGAAAAACGGCCGCGCTGTATTTTAAGAGCCATCAGTCTATCACTGAAAAACAAGGAACACAGAGATGTTATAAATATATACAAAATATATATATATAAATATAAATACTGTGAGAGAAACACAAGTTATTGCTGTAGAAGTAGTTTTCAGTGTTATTGCGAAGCTGTGCATGATTAAGCAGTTTACGAATCAGAGGTCAGTGTGTTCGCTACGTGTGATTAAGTGTTCTGTGCAACTTATGTTACTCTGTCTTCTTGGATATCTGGGTCTTGTGACATACTGATACAGAAGCTCGTCTCCCTGTCTCCAGCCATATTTTCTTGTCTTCATTCACACATTGGTGACCTTTAATCTCCCAAACCTGGATGTAGCTTCCTGCTGTTACCAAGCAATGGGACTGGAACTCAGGGTAAAAGCACACACACAAATAGCTATCTAGGTAGTATATATATCTCGTTCAGGAGGGACACGGGCAGCGCTTCTATATTCTGTCCTCTTTGCATGTTGTAAACTATCTTTAATAAATCCTTTTCCATTATTTCTCAATGGGCAGTCCAGACTGAGTTTGTCAAATTTCCAAGATAAATCTTGGCATCCCCGCGTGGGCAGCACGAGTGGCGGATCACCGGCGACAAATCGGCTGGGCTGGGGGACGCCTGGGGATCTTAATCTGTAAATCCTTAATCTGTAAGTATTGTGAATTTGTTATTAGATTTATGTATGCATGTTACAAAATGACGTTATCAGATGTAAGGTTTTCTTTTGCTGTTGGCTTGCTTTGCTAGATATCTGCCTTGCTAGCTCCATTGGTGTTTAATTATGCATTCATAGAGAGATGTTATGAACTTTTTAAAAAAGCCATGTTCCAAATACTCCTGCATTCCGTTCTCTTCAGTATCCGGATCAGTTTGTTGAGTCTGCGAGTGTTGTGTATCATATTTAGTTATACATGTTACACATCAGGAGTCCTGTACATCATAGATTGAAACAACTGCATGATGCACAACTCCATATTGTGTTTCTTTGCATCTCAACTTCAGTGTGATTGCGAGGACTGACTCTAAAGAGTTCTGAATGCCCACCCAGTACAACTTGAGAGGTAACCTACTGTTTATCCCCCTCCCACCTATTTTTCTTCTACACTATTGACTTTATGACAAGAGCAACAGTTCCAGTACTAATGACACTCTTTGAACTGTGTACAGCTGTCATGAAGAAAGTTGCTGACCCTCTTCCAAGGAAAACCAACTGCAAACGAGCCTGAAATTGCTCCAAATAAAGCAACTACTTAAAAAAAAGTGAAATGTGAGAAGTGTTGTTATAAAAGAAAAGAGAACCTCGCACCAGCCAGCAAAGCAGATCAATTTGAATGGTCTGTTTTCCATATTCTAGTTAATGCTTTAAGTGATAAGACTTTTGAAGTGACTACAATTATGTTTTTCTTTGTTTGACATCATACATGACCTGTAGATGGAACAGGCATAGAGGAAGACCAACACGAAAGTCTGAGGTCTGGGTCATTGTTTATATATATAGTTTTTTTTTTTTTTTTAAACAATTATGCTCAAAATTATGTTCTACTAAAATTGCTGCATTCTGCTTCCAAGTACATTTTGTACAGCATGCCAACTTTTTTAGAAACTGGTTTGCAGGTACTGTTAATTGTGTCATACTATTGCTTCACTGTCTGAACAGCAGCAGAATTAGTTGCTTAATGACATGAAGAATAGTTCAGTATTGTGTGTGGCGGTCTGAGTGTGAAGAGGAGGCATCAGACATATACATTTTATAGTCAGTATATTTCAGTGAAATTACATACAATAGAGATTTATTTATTTTCTGTTATTTCTTATTTTGTATTCTGTAAACCTGCACTTTAGTCTACCTCTTGTTCTGCATCTGTTCCGCTGCTATTAGAAGCATCTAATTCGCGCTCTTGTCTGGAAGGCTGTTGGCTTAGGCTACCGACCTCGAGTGTTAAAGTAGCTTTTTCATCTTCAAGCTGCAGGCATGTTTGAGCGGCTAATTCGAGACACGCATGAACTCGGTCTAACTCATGCTGATTCGTTTTAGGTTCTGCTATGGAGAGCCAGGAGAGCCAGTTTACCTAAAGCTTCAGATAGGGTCTTGCCGCTTCGATCACCTTTTAAGGAACCGTCCAACCGATCTGACATTTGGGAGTCTACGTGGGACGGGGTAGCCTCTTGGACAATGGCTGGAACTCCCGGCAACACGGTGGCAGCCATATCTGTTAACGTGGCTTCCAACTCTGCCAGGAGGGTTTCCTCACTGGAGATTGTTAGTTGGGAGCATTCTGCCATGTTAGCTAGGACTTAGCCGGCAGAGGGATTAAAAGGGTAGACTGAAGTGACTGAGCCGGACTCTAAGGGGTTATGTGTAAGTACTTTTACCCGTTAAGGTGATTACATAATTCTAAGGACACAAATATGCTGAATATAGAGATTAACTAAAGGAGCAACACATGTCTACTAAATCAACTTTGTCGGGGTAATGGTACCTTTAATTGGAATAAGCCAAGTTTTGAGTGGCTGAATTTATCAAAGTGGGAAGGAGATCTGGAAAGAGGAGATTGTCGGCGTCAAGCTCTGAGCATATGAATAATGAAAAACTGCCTTACTTTGCTGTCGACATGTTAAGAAAACCTTGGTCAGGTATTGTGGGAGCCTCAAACAGTGTGTACAGGAGCCTCTGGCAGCGGCAGGTCTCTGGGCGGCAGTCCGTTCAGCAGTGCTGGTCAAGTGGATCACTTCCTCTGGGGACTAGCAGCGGACCCACCTACCACAGGCGTGCAGTTGGTTTCGGCCTAGGCTGAGGGAAGGTTGCCGCTGGAGGTTGCTGCCGGGAGGTGCAGAGAGACTTGCGCTGAAGACAGTGTGGTTGTCGTCTGGGCTCTGGCTCCCGTGACGTGGTGGTCGAGACCGGCGTTCACAATGCTGCAGCGAAATGGCTTGGGAAGTTCAGAGTTCGAGTCCGATTTCTTCTCTATTCTATCCGACTTGGTCTGAGGTCTAAGTGGTTTAACAAATAACAAAACGAAGACACGTAAAACAGAAACGAACAAACTTCTCAGATCTGTTTCTTTCAGTGTTCCTAGTTAGTATCTGGAGAGAACTTCGTCGGGTAGGCTGAAGTCACCAAAGGCTGGCAAAAGAGCATAAAGCGGAAAGCTCATGAAGCTCAGGAAAGCACCCCGAATCAGAATGCGTGCTGGATTTTATCTGCGTTTAGGCCCGTCCTCTACTAGGTGGGGCCGGGGTGCATATTGCAGTTCAAGACCTCCCCACACCAACGGGAAGTGTGTACTGCTGGCTACATCAGGTGTTAAATCAATTTTTGATAGCCTGTTATTTCTACCTATAGAAGTTGAACACACACAACTAACAGCTGGATGGAACGGTGGTTAGTATTCTTCATATTCCAGCAGAGACTTCCACACTTCCATAATGTTTCAGGATTCATACAGTACACTTTTTAATCATAAGTTTCTGAGATCTGGCCCACGGGTAGGGTAGAAGATGGGCATCAAAGCAGTTGTCAGCTATCTAAAAGTCCCAAGTGAGGGGAGTCTTTATAGGCATTTAGGCTTGGAGGGTGTAGGATGGTAGATTGGAATCTTAGATTAAATTCAAAAGTCTTGGACTTTGGATTGGGGGGTGCAGAGGCGTCCTTGGTCCATTGATCTGATCCGTAGTCGATGTTACAGTCTTTCTTGACATTAGTGTGGTGAAGTTCAGTCTGGGTTCTGCTGTTCCAGGAACAAATTTGATTCATTTTCTTACTCTGCATCTCCTTGGTGGGTCATGTGGGGGTCACGCGTTGACTCTGTCTCGTGATGAGGTGTGTCTCGAGCAAATTTGCTGGCAGACTAAAAGGGAGATAGAGGGCCTGCTAGAATGAACAGTTTAGAAAAAAAGTCAACAAATGAAAAACAAGGCTCGTAATCTGTCCAGATGTTTCCTGGTTATCCTGCAATGTGTTATAGCTACTATTATTGCAGCATTCAATATTGATGTCTCTCCTAGACAACCTCATGGAAGGGGTCAGCCTGCACCACTGCCTGCCAGCAGGGGGCCTATGTGGTGAGCAATGAGAGCATGCATTTCTGGCACTCAGAACTCCAACTCCCAGACTTCTCAGCGCGAATCAGTGCTGACTGGGCACACCTGATGGGCTCTGTATATAAGCAGGTGCAAACAGAAGCCCAGTGTTGCATCTCTGTAGAGGGCCGACTGGTATGGTAACTCTAGACATGGTAGGAATGTAAAGGCGTAGCAAAGTAACCACAGAACAGATCAATTAAAAACAGAGAGAAAAGTAAAACAGGTTTTGAGGGAAGAATAAGAGAAACAGAAAGGAAACCAAAGATGATTCTAAAAACATGAGCACAGTCTTCTTTTAAACAGCAGAGAACACTGGGAGGAGTTATGTAAACTCGAGAATTTGAGAGAGGATTTTGAGAGCACTCTCTCCTTTGTTTGTACCCATCCCTCTGGTTCTAGTTTTGTTTTTCCACCCATGCTTTGCACCTGAGGGTGGTGCAGGGTTAATACTCAGTCACTCCATCATAGCTAAGGGTGATCCTTCAAACAGTTCAGGTGTAAATATGGATGACTATCTCTAATATACTTACTGAAATGTATTTATCTGTTGATATACATACATATGTTTATATACAGGGGTTGGACAATGAAACTGAAACACCTGTCATTTTAGTGTGGGAGGTTTCATGGCTAAATTGGACCAGCCTGGTGGCCAATCTTCATTGGCTTGAACCCTCCGCTTCTGGGCAAAAGGCCCAGCAAAAGTCTTGATGGTTTGGATCTCCTGGCTTGAATGCACCCCCCTCCCCTTTCCTCTTCCTTTTCCTCCCCCTCGTCCAGTTTTCTCAGTGGGGCGAGTATCTGTAGCATGGCCAGTGTGGGTGTGTAGGTCTTTTGCTAAAGAAAAAGCAAAGTAAAGCTATGCAAAACACAGACCTTGTGATCTGTATAGAAGTTTAAGAAGTGCCGGGTTTCTATATAGCGTGTCGGACACGTCGACGTATCTGTTTTTTCCTGAATGCAAACAACTACAGGTGCATGAGCATCACACATTTCATGTCTTGGACAATGGTCTACGTCAGAATAACGCAGCTGACTCAATGCTGTAGTATCGGACACAAAGGAAAAGTGTTTAACATTACATCTACGCAGGCATAGATCTATGCAGATGTGTTGTGGAAAAAACTGTTCAGGGTCTGTCACACAATTTAGATTTATTAGTTAAATTAAATCCCTGATGTATTCTGCCTTTAATGGCATGCACCGAAACACCATATGCTTCCTGTTTGAACCGTAAAAATACTTTCAGAACCACGTCTCTGAAATGCCATGTATTGTTAATACTGACGCCTAGGTTCCTGTGATAGATTTGTCTTTATCGTTGATCACACACTGGTGGGGGTTGACTTTCTAGCTTGGCACATCTCCGACAGAGTAGGAACCTTTTTTTTAACTTTACAGCGATAAGATTAAACTGGGAGTAGGAGCCTTCTGTGCAGATACGCGGTACCCCTGACGATTCCATAGTATTCATCTGTTCCAGGCCTGGCAAAATGGGTACAAACTGGTGAAGTCCAAGTACCAGATTTTCTCATGCTCGCTAGCCCTGTGATAGTTTGTATGCATTAGCTCCTAAAAAGCACACCTCTAGGTTTTAACCTTTCAGGCACTGTGTACATGGACATGAATACGGCAACATCCAAGTCGTTACTCTTAGAATGTGCCCACCAACACTGCCACATAACTTCAACCTCCATATGCTCCGTATGCTTGAACAAGCATCTCAATTAATCAATCAATCAATCAATCAATCAATCAATCAATCAATCTCTGATGACGCTGTGAGGATCCCCCATGTGATTACGCAAGAAACAAGATGGCGGCTATCTGTTGCTAAACAGCCGAAGCATCTCTCCAAACGTAAGTATTTTTCTCTATCCCTTCCTTCTCTGGACTATACACACTCCACAAACTGGATACACCTGACGATTATATCGACAGCGATCACCGGTGCTACGATGCTACGTCAC
>CM067488.1:31212397-31244038 GCA_034552555.1 Semaprochilodus insignis
TACAAAGATTTTAAGTGAAAAATAATAACACAAATAACACCGTTACATTCTCCCCTGCCAGAATTCACTAAAATCTTCTAAAGACTCCACTCACAATGAACCCCGCATAAATTCATGAAATCTGTTCTGTATTCTGCAATGAGTGCAACCTCTTTGAAGGTTAAGAAGAATATTAAGGGTGATCAGGCCTTAATTAACTCCTTAGAATAGTATGATGCCGCGTACACCACACAATATTTCAGCCTACAGATTGTTTACTAATACACCAAACAAAGAACCACAAAATAAAATGCAAAAACTTAATGAATTAACCCCTTATTATCATTATTATTATTTCTTCTTTTTAGAACAAGGTGAGTAACGACTGGGACCTCTTGCTCACTGAATTTTTCAGAGTCCTTAAGCTGAACTGCTTTTGGGCCATTGTCTCAATTAGACGATTGACCTTTTTGACTACTCTACCAGTTCGTGTAACCTGACAGCTTGTATTCTCTACAGCTTGAGTACCCTGGTCTGTTTGTTGACTATACACTGACTGGTCAGGAGAGGTTCCTGAATCTGACTTAGGCGAGTCTCCAGAGTCTGTATCGGGAATGGTGCCGACACTATCCCTATTATCTAGGTCATTGTTAATCAGTGGTGAAGGACATTCCGAAATCAAGCTTCCACCTTCTGAAAATTCCTCACACTGACTAAGGGCCTGTTCCAACAGTTCTTGATCCTCCTGACTTAGCACAGTTTTGCTCTCGCACCAGGACCTTTGTTCTTGGGGATGGTTTGACCCTTCCAACACCCACAGGCTTGTTCTGTCCTCAGCATTCTGTTCTCCCAAAGGATCAATCATATTTGAGGACTGCGAACCGACCTCACCATTCTCCAGACTCTCTAAAGCACCAGTTGAGTTCACCTCACTTTCATCATCACTGAGGGAAAAAGGCAGGTAACTGACATCCAGCAGAAGGTTACGATGTACCACTTTCATAACTCCGCTCTCACCCTGTAATTTGTAGGTGTGTGTTTGTGGATTTCTGGCAACAACGGTGTACACTGTCGGTTCCCAGCGGTCCGCAAGCTTCTTCTTTCCCCGCTCCCCTTTGTTAGCTACCAACACCCGGTCTCCAACATTAAGGTAAGTGCCCTTTACTCTCTTGTTGTAAACTTGTGCCTGCCTCTTTTGCTCTTTGACAGCATGCCGCTGCGCAATTCCTGATGCTTCTCGGAGATAAGACATCAGGGTCCCCACATAGGCATCATATCCAACGACAACGGGATCTCTGAGGGCATGTTGGAACATCACATCCACAGGAAGTCGCGGAACACGACCAAACATCAAATGGAATGGAGCAAAATGAGTTGTCTCATGAACAGTGGCATTATATGCAAAAGTCAAAGTTTGTATCTGCTGAGGCCACTGGTGTTTGGCTTTCAAAGGCAAAGAACGCAACATGTTACCCAGAGTGCGGTTAAACCTTTCAGTGCATCCGTTCCCCATCGGATGGTATGCTGTGGTGTGTGATTTTGCAACACCAGACAAATTCAGCAGTTCAGCAATTAGGTCACTCTCAAAATTGGCTCCTTGGTCACTATGTATTCGCTGGGGAAAGCCATACACACAAAAAACATGATCCCATAACTTTCTGGCTACTTGTTTGGCTGTTTGATTCGTGCACGGAAAGGCATGAGCCAGTTTAGTAAAATGATCTGTGACGACTAATACATCGACAGAACGCTGCTTGTTATCTTCTGCACACCAGAAGTCCAAGCACACCAGCTCCATGGGTGCAGATGTTCGTATGCTTTCGAGGGGAGCCCTAGCGGATGGTTCTGGGGTCTTGGCAAGAATACACCTTTTGCAGCACTTCACATACCTCTGAATATCCTGTTCCATCCTTGGCCAATAAAACCGCTGCCTGGCCAACTGAAGTGTCCTTGACTGCCCCTGGTGCCCTGCCAAATCATGAATGCCATGTAACGCTTCATCTCTCAAGCTTTGTGGAAGGATGTACTGATACCTGTTATGCTTGCTTAAAGGGTCTTTAGATACCCGATATAAAATGCCGTTTTGGATTCTAAGCTTCTCCCATTGTTTAGCTAAGATGAGAGCGGTTGAAGAGAGCTTGGCTTTCTCTCGTCTGGAGGGACGTCTTTTGCGTATAATAAAAGGAATAATTGAACATATGGCTGGGTCTTGTTCTTGGTGTTGCTGGAGTTCCTGTAAAGAAAGTGTAGGAAGTGTGTTTTGACCTGACACTATAAACTGCTGAACCGACTGGACCAACTGCACTGCACGGGTTTCCGCTGCTATTTCACAACTACTATGAGATTCATAAAGAGCCTGCACGTCCTCTGGACTGAGTGAGTTAGCGCAAGAAACAGCCCGGGATCCTGGGATTGGCGTGGCAAGTGGCTTTGCTTTGTGACACTGTACTTTCAATCGAAAAGCATCTTGGATTCCATCTTCGCTGACACCTTTGGCTTGGGATAGGAGATTGCTGTACTGCTCATTAAGGAGTCTGTGACCTACAGTCTTGGCAAAAGGGTCCCGACTGAGTGCGTCAGCTACAACATTTTGACGACCTGGAATGTGCTTTATGTCAAACGCGTAAGGGGCCAACTTGGCTACCCAACGCTGCTCGCACGCATCGAGTTTCGGTTTTGTCATTATGTAAGTCAACGGGTTATTATCTGTCCATACAGAAAACACATGTCCCTTAAGCCAGTGGCTAAATTTCTCACAGATACTCCATTTCAAAGCTAGGAATTCCAAGCGATGAGCCGGGTACCTTTTCTGTGAAACGCTGAGGGTTTTACTTGCGAAGGCGATGGGTCTTGCCTTTGTCTCACCTGGTGGTATTTGTGAGAGAACGGCACCCAACCCATCCAAGGAGGCATCGACGGCTAAAATTAGAGGTCTGGAAAAATCTGGATGTGCTAAGACAGCGCATTGCAGCAACTTGTCTTTTAGAACTTCAAAGGCCTGAACACATTCAGGGGTCCAATCTGTAGGTTTCAGCTTCCTGAAGGTACCAACTCGGGTTGCTGGCTTTTTCACATTTCTCCTTTTCTGTCCGGCGGTTAAAGCGAAGAGGGGTTTTGCAATAGCAGAGCAGTTTTGAATGAAGTGTTGATAATAGAATATCATCCCCAGGAAAGATTTAATTCTCTTAACAGATGGAGTAACGCCATCCTGCTCCATGAGGTCAGCTGTAGATATTTCAGATATTGCACTAACCTTTTCAGGGTCCACAGCCACTCCGTTACCACTTATGATGTGCCCCAAAAATCGGACAGACGTACGCAAAAAATGGCACTTTTTCTGGCTTAACTTCAGATTGTGCTGACGAAGTCTCTGGAAGACTACCTCAAGTCTCTCCAATGCCTCTTCCTCTGTGGATGCGAAAACCAGTAGATCGTCTAAATAACACAACAGACTGCTGAAGTTTAAATCGCCAAATATGCTCAACATCATCCGCATGAACGAGGCTGGACTGTTGCAAAGTCCCTGCGGCATACGATTATATTCATGTAGGCCAAGCGGTGTGGTGAATGCTGTATACTTTTTGTCTTCCTCTTGCATTGGGATGTTATAGAAGCCAGATGTTAAATCCATAGTGCTGAAATAGGTGTTGCCACCTAAAGCCGCCAAACAATCTGACTGGTGGGGCAGAGGATGTGCATCCTTCAGAGTACGAGCGTTAAGCCATCTGAAATCAGTGCATATTCTCAAAGAGCCATCTCTTTTCCAAACCATTACCAGCGGAGAAGCATATTCACTGACAGATTTCCGTATTATTCCTTGTTCCTCCATTTCTGTTAAGACCTGTCGCAACTTTTGGTAATGAGCAGGAGGAACCCTTCTGTACGGAAGGCGGAATGGACGTTCATCCACCAAGCGGATACGATGGGTGAAACCTTTTGCTTCGCCACAGTCCAAAGCATGTTTGGAGAACACATCGTGGTAATTAAGGAGAAGCTGTGCAAAGTCCTGCTTAGTAGTGCTGCTGACTTGGCAGGATTCTATATCAATATCCTTCAGGCCTGCCTCCTTAAGTCTTTTTTCCACATCTCCAGAGCTTGTAACAGCAATCGGTTCTAATGGGGTACTTTCAGCTGAACTGGTGTTCTGAAACAATGTGAAATCTTCGGTGGCTAAACACGGCGAAACATCTGCCAATTTGCAATTTCTCCTCAAAGTGACCGGCTTATCAGAAAGGTTAACAACTTTCATTGGAACCCAACGGTCGCCCCACATGGATGTAATGATGCGACCAACCATGATGTTTCGAGGCACTGACTTTGATGAAGAGGGCTCAACAACGACAGTACTTCCAGGAGAAATAGGGGCATCTACAGGCAGCTTACCAAACACAAGGTGCTCCTGTTTAGCAAGAAGAGTAACAGCTTGAGTCAGTTTAACTGTACCAATCTTGGTGGGTGTTTCTTTCTCCCGCCATCTGTACAAACCAGTCATCATGTCAAGAAAATGTGCAGCATCACTACATTCCTGGTCATTATTCCGGGAAACCAACCTCCAATAATCATCACTTCTCTTCAGATGCTGCACAATGAACTTTATTACATTAGAGCCAAGAATTAGGTCATCCTTCTGCCCAGGAACCACGAGAACCGGAACAATACAGCTCAAACCATAAACTTTGAGTTCCATTTCATAAACACATTTTGGGCGGGTTTGATGGCCACCGCAGCCGACAAGGATAATCTGTTCATTCATC
Source organism: Semaprochilodus insignis (assembly GCA_034552555.1). Taxonomy (NCBI): domain Eukaryota; kingdom Metazoa; phylum Chordata; class Actinopteri; order Characiformes; family Prochilodontidae; genus Semaprochilodus; species Semaprochilodus insignis. The sequence goes on from CM067488.1 coordinate 31,217,131, forward strand.
TGTTGATCTTCGGAAATCACTTTTTCACTGAGCATCTTTTGTTCTTTCTCTTCACTTAGCGTACACGCCATTGAACCAGAATCGATCATGCCCTTCACATGGAACACTTCATTTATATTGACAGAAGCATAGAAAAGCTCGCTAAATGGTTCTACTCTTTGAGAATTCTGCACAACCACTTTGACGCCATCAGACACTGATGCGCACATGTTCACATACTGTTGCTCCAGGGCATCGCCATCAATTCCGTTGAGGGTTTGATCATCTCCGCCTACATGTCCCCTCTCCGTATGTAGGCTTATTCGTTTAAAGGCTGTTGTCTCAGAGACGGTTGCATGTTAGAGTCAAAAGTTCCTGATCTGCGGTTTCTGCAGTCCTTTTTCCAATGTCCTGGTTGAAGACACGCCAAACACAGTCCATCTCGTCTACAATGCATGGTGGTAGAATGTTCCATCCCCCTACAGACCCTACATGGCTTTCGAAAAGACTGACGCTGGGGAGTGGAGTTTGACGCACTGGCTGTGATTTGGTTGTTCTGTTTTATAACACGATCAAGGAGACCAATAAGAGTTTGCACACTGTCATTTCCAGAAGGAACAGGAACTGCAGCTGGTGCCTCGGTCTGCTTTGGGGTGCCTACTACGCTACATGACATTTCGGAGTGGCCTATAACTGATGTCTGTGAGTTCATAGATACACATCTACCCATAGTTGTGCTTCCTTGCTTGGCTTGCAACTGTTGTGCCCTGCACTCGGTCTGGTTAACATCGAGCCGTTCTTGAATTTCACTGGCTGTCCACTTATCAGCTGATTTGAATTTCAAAATGGCAGATAAAACGGGGTCAGGGCAATGCTTTACAAACATCATGATCACCTCTTTACCCGATTCTTCAAGCTTCCGACCCTGCCTCTTCAAACACTCATCAGCAACATCAACGGCCTTGTGCAGACGAATCCAGTAGTCCATGGCACTTTCTCCAGCTACAGGTAATGTATTATAGAAGTCAGCGAGAGGCATTGTTGAATAGGCTAACTCACTGAAATGCTGCTTCAATATGTCAAGGATCACGTTTGGGTTTTCACTGGGTTTTAAGAATGAATTGCTGCGAAGGGTGATTTTAATCACATCTTTAGCTTTCCCTGCCAACCTTGACAAAATTTCCTGAGCTTGTTCTTCTAGTGGTACACTTCTCTTCCTCAGGTACATGTTCATTTGCTCCTCCCACTCATGAACTGATAATTTGTCAGACCCATCTCCATGAAAGCTAGGTGGTTCTTTAACATCTGCCTGAATTACCAGCTTTACTCCTGTCAAATTAAGTGTACGTGAGTCTGCTAAGGACTGGTCTAAATGTGCACTCCTAACATTCACCACTCCTGACTCTTTTGTCTCACTCCCTTTCTGTAACTGAGCCATGATAGACTGGCCTATTTGTTGAGCTAGTTGAGTGATGAGGTTACCCAAATCTGGAGAAGTCATGTTTGAGTTAGAAGGCTGATTACTAGCAGGCATACGAGTAGAGCTACACACGGGAGAATCAAATACCCCTTGAACTCTTGCATTGCCTAAACCAAGTTCTACATCATCAAAATGCACGTCACTCTCATCTTCCAACACGTAAGTACATGACATGTTTCCATACAATGTGTCAAATCTTACTGGGAAAAACCTTTTTTTTTTTTTTTTGTTTTGTTTTTTTTAAAGTCTGTGTAAATTAAAAGGCAAAGGAAAAAAAAAATCAAACCAGTCTCTGTGATGTCGAACGAAGAAGCATGCAGCACCCCCCAGTGGTCAAACTGGCGTTGATCCCTCTGAAGGATCCGGGTCACGGCACCAATGTAACCGGTCCAATTTGCGTAGTTACAATTAGGAACCCGGTCACCAGAACTCTGCGTTGTGTTGTGAGATTGAAGGAAGAACCACGGGGGCCTCGATATGGTACCACATGAGAGGGTAGATTTATTTGTGGCAATCTGGATGTGCAAAGAACAAGCAATGAGAACTAGCATCAGCCTCGTGTCTGCTCGTGTNAGCAATGAGAACTAGCATCAGCCTCGTGTCTGCTCGTGTTAGCCTCTGTGCACACAGAAGGTGGGGGAGGGGGTTAGCCTAGCACATTAATGGCAGCTATAGCATGCTAACTTCTCACAGTTTTACACAGGTAATCCCGAAAAATAATTCAACAAATCATCCAGTTCATAGCTCTAAACATCTCTCGCTTTATATTACATCATATTTACAACTTTTTACACCGTATTTACAACTTTTAACTGGCCCCTCAATGAGGAGCATAATTTTGACCAACCTCTCTCCAGCAGCACTCGAAGCAGACTGGAAAGGGTCAGTCCGACGCAACGTACAAAGCGAAGCCCCGCCCCCAAAAGGCAACGCGTATAGGCAAACAGAACCTTTTTTTTTCTTTATAAAAAAAACAGAAAATAAATATATTTTAACAGTTACTATTATTGAAATTGAAATGAAAAGGACATCAAATAAAATACGAAGATTTTAAGTGAAAAATAATAACACAAATAACACCGTTACATGTGCATTGCAATATTTTGAGCAAAACTGTAAAACTGTGCTCTTACCTGCTAATTGAACCTTCACACTCTGCTCTTACTGGTGCAATGTGCAGTTAATGAAGATTGGCCACCAGGCTGGTCCAATTTAGCCATGAAACCTCCCACACTAAAATGACAGGTGTTTCAGTTTCATTGTCCAACCCCTGTATATATATAAATAATCATAATAAAGGCCTCAGTACAGTCTAATAGCAGAGATGCCTCCATAATGTTACTAGAGAAGACACTGATTCACTCATCATCTAAAGGTCCAGAGGTACTCCCATTGGACACTTGAGAAAAGATGGCGTTCACACTGGGTGCCATGTGGCTGAGGCTTTTCATGGTAACTGCACTGGTTGTGTTTTAGCAGATGATGGAGCGAGTGCTCACTGGTGTTCCCAGGTATTTTATTTAGGAAATTAGGAAATTTATTACATATTTAAGTAACCTTAAATATATAGCAGCATGGAATAACGTATATATTAATATTAAAGAGGAAGATAAGGTTGGGTGAGTGCATGAAAGGGCATGGTGTCCAGAACAAACACCCAATATCTGGACAGCAGCATAGTTAGAATTCGGAGTTCAGCGGTCTGATGACCTGAGGGAAGAAGCTGTTGTAGAACCTGCTGGTCCTGGTGGTTCTAGAAGGTTTAAAACGAGGTTGTTTTTATGGACGCATGGCTGTCACATGTTAATTATGTTACTGGTTAATCTAACACAATAGGCCTTCGGTTCAACTCCTGAGGTTCTAACCTAAAGACCACTATATATAAATATATATATTTACATATACTTTCCCCCCCAAAGCTGCTATAAATTTCATATATTACTATATTTTTGTGTGAGTGCACTGCAACGAAATTTTGTTCTGCATACACTTGTTGTATCCTGAATGACAAAGTCTAAGTCTAGAAGATTCCTACAGGTCCAGAATTGAGAACTTTTACCCCATTTTTGACATGCCCTACCCCAAAAGAAGGCCTCACTCTTCTCCACTGATGTTAAATATATGCATTTAGTATATATGCATTATTTATTGGGTTATATTTTCATTGTTAAATTGTTGCAGTAATAAAAAAATTGCATACATTGCACTTTATGCAGATGACAACAAAGAAAATAACATATGCACTGTAAAAACAATTTATTGTTTATCTGGTTGCTTCAAAAACCTGGTTGCTTTAAAATGTTGACAGTTAACAGATTATAAAACACGTATGATGGTTCTGTTTACCTACCATTAGAAGCTCAGTCAACTGAAAGATTTACAGCAACCAGGGTAGAGCGTAGAAATACACTGTCAGTGATAACTGTACCTGAGGAATATTAGATTCCCAACAATGCATAAAGATCACAGTCTGGTGAATGCGTGAACATTGTTTTTAGGTGGTGAGGCCAGTCATTCCCTGAGTAGAGAGTTTAGGGCCGTTTTGTGCTGCACACAGAGGAATTGGTCTTACGGATTTAACCCATCCGTGAAGTGAAACACCCACATACACACACACTAGGGGGCAGTGAGCACACTTGCTTGGAGCGGTGGGCAGCCCTATCCACAGCACCCGAGAAGCGGTTGGGGGTTAGGTGCCTTGCTCAAGGGCCCTTCAGTCGTTACTGTCGGTTCAGGAAATCGAGCTGGCGACCCTCCGGTCACAAGGCTTGTTCCCTAACCTCCAGCCCACGTCCATGACCGGATAAAATTTATGTCCACATGAACCTGACAAGTATAGCAGACACATGCACCTTTTACCTGTTACAAAGTGTTGTGAAATGTTGATCTCAGGTAAGTTTTTCCTTTCATGTCTTTTTTCCCTGACCAGTAGATGAGTTGATCAGTAGAGGAGTTGATCAGTAGAGGAGTTGATCAGTAGAGGAGTTGATTATGGGTAGCGGCGACTGTATACCATCAATAAATAATTTATGTATTTGAAGTCTGGCAGGAATATGTTGCTTCCAACACAGATAAAATCCTAACTGTAACACAAAGATGATGGCCTGAAACTGAGAGATGATAAAGCTGAATCACACATGGCAGACCAAATAAATGTAACCTAGGGTAAACTTATTGATGATGACTGTGAAAAACACCCTCCATCAAAGCTCACACATCAACAAAGATGTTCTTATGGCTAGCATTCCAAAGCTAACCCGTCATAAATGCAATCAAACACTGTAGGACACCACATGCCGTTCACCACAGACTTTAATAACGTCCCATGCCCCAGCACAAATCTGCCTCATCCACCGTTATATCCACAGACGTCAGTTGCATATAGCAGACACCTCCACCCGTTTTTTCAGAGCCTGGAGTAATCCTGACCTGGCTAAGCTCTTCTCCAAGATTTCCTTCACTTCCTTGTTTCTTAAGCAGTAGATGAGTGGATTGATCATAGGCGGCAGGAGGCTGTACAGCATGATAATCAGTATCTGCATGTCGGCACTGAAGGTGATGCCGGCGTAGGGGGCCAAGTAATTGAAGCACCTGGGCAAAAAGAAGAGGGTGATGATGATGAGCTGGGAAGTGCAGGTGGAGAGAGTCTTTAACCGCCCTTGAGTGGTGGAGATTCGAAGGACTGCCATCATGATGGAGTAATAGGAAAACAGAATAAAAGCCAGAGGCCCGAGCAACAACACCATGGCCAAAACGAAAGCCGGGAACCCGTAGGGCGTCCGGTCGGTGCAAGCGAGCTTCGTGATAGACACGTGATCGCAGTAGCACTGGATGATGGTGTTGGCAGCACAGTACGGAAGAGGATATGCCCTGATGGTTACCATTAAGGCACAGGACTGGGCCATCAGCCATGATGCAAAGCATAAGATGATGATAGTGGAGTCTTTGACAATATTAGCATAGCGGAGAGGGTTGCAGACTGCCACGTACCTATCGAAGGCCATCACTGCCAGTATGAAAGCGTTAGCTGAGCCGAAATAGTGCACAAAGTACATCTGAACGAAACACCCGAGGAACGAGATGGCTCCATCATTGAACCAATACCTGGCAATGATCTTTGGTAAAGTGGTGGTGCTAAACAGTACATCACATGCAACAAGATTGATGATGATATAATACATCGGCTTTCGGAGTTTCTTTTCCCTCGCAAACAACGTGAGGAAAATCCCGTTTCCGAGCAGAATGGACACGTAAACAAACAGCATGGCAGCAGATGTAAGGCCATAGTAGTTCGGCTGAAGCCCAGGAAAACCGACAATGACAAAATCCTTCACGGAGCTGATGTTTCCTTGAGCCATGATGGTCAAACGGAGGGAGGGATTCGAGGCGGCCTGCTGCACAGAAAGAAATTCATTTGACCGAGTTTACTTAAGAATAGGGGTTAAACTAAAGCACATTCAACACATTCACATTCAAATTGGTTTAAAAATCAATTACTGGAAAAAGGCAACCATGCGGTTTAAGTACTGGAGGAATCTCTCTCTCTCAGCAAGCGTTTTCCCCTTGACCTGAAATTGAATCTCGCTGAATCATCTTTGTCAGTACAGCAAACGTTACCTCTCCAGTCGAATGAACAGCTTAAGTGAACATGCTGTAACTCAGGTCATTCTAAGAAGATTCCAGGTCTGGTATATCCTCCTATGGCTGCTCGATGCCTCTATAACAGCAGCTCTACAACGATCGCTTTATACCGGTCTAGGACTTCCCTTGTTGACGTCATCGTGCGATGCATGTTCATTTTTTTTTTTTTTGGAAAGTAAATCAGGGAGGAATAACAGAACGCTGTAGATGCAGGACCATCGAAATAGCAGCCCATAGGCCCAATACGGCCCTTAAGCAAGCTGTCTCCAGCCCCAATTCATCATCCGATACATTCTTGAAGTCAAAGTGATTGGAATTCTATGGAAGCTTCCAATATGAAGTGCAGTGGCTGGAAGTTTACATACACTCATCATCATTTTTTTATGAAATGTTCTTTTTCTGGGGCAGAATAAGAATAATCAGCATAATCTGGTGTACAAGCTGTAATTTCTAGATATATACAGCTCTGGAAAAATTGAAGAGATGATCAGTTCCTCTAGTTGTACGATTTCTGGGTTTGTGTTTGACCAAAATGAGCAGTTCTGTTTGATTCTATACACTACTGGAAACACGTGTCCCAAATTCCAGATCAAATATTGTATTTAGATCTGTTTATTTAGAAAATCACTAATGACCCTCCAGAAGCCTGTTTTTAGAACCATGCTCGCTGTGCGTTTCACCCCAGCCACCGCTCACCAGTCTCTCTGTAGGTCACTTGAGGTCATCTTACGGTGGTAAAGGGACATTGGAATGAGGTGGCGCTCATCACGGTCAGTAGAGAGTGGTTTTGGCCCTCTGCCAGTCTGTAGCTGTGTTGACCTGTGTGTTTGCTGCTTGACCTTGTTCTTATGAACCAGACGCTCACTGTATCTGCCAGTAAAGCTAGAACCCAACCTTCGGTTCCTCACTAAGATCCTGCTGTACATGTGGAGATGCTGATATATATCCTAACTACAGCACTCTTTAAATGTGGTCAAACGTCCCTTAGCTAGTTGCACCTTAACCGACCATTTTTGATAGCCATCAGAATTCTGGGTGGATGTTTGACCGCTCTTTTTGGCAGAATTGGTAGAGGTCAGTTAAATTTCTTGGTTTCCTGGATGGATGTTCTATATACGTACGGTCTACATATTTTCAGTTGGGCTCAGGTTGGGACTTCAGGAACGCCATTCCACAGCCAGCTCTGCTGTGCATTTGGGGTCACTGTCCTGCTGGAACACAGTTGTTTTCAAGTTGTCACCATCTATCTGATAATTGGTGGTCAGGCTGAAGAATTCTAAAGTGGGCCTTCATCATTAATATGTTCACCTGCAATGTACCAGTTCCACCAGCAGCACAACAGCCCCAGAGCATGATGCTACCACCACCATGCTTCATGGTTGCTACAGTGTTCTTGGTGTTGAGGCTTTACTCCTCCAAACATACACTGAGGCCAAAATCCTCACTCGCTGCCCCCCCTGGTTATAGACTTTCTTCCAGAGGGCTTTCTCCGCTTGAGCTTGAGGGTGCTGATTTTGGAGTAGGGGCTTCATTCTTGGATGGCAAGCTCTTCATTCGTGTCAGTATGAATAAAGTTACATTCGTGCTCCAGTAGCTTCCAGTCCATGGCAGGCCGGTGCCATGGTGGTTCTAAGCTTGTTTCTGGCCATATGAACCAATTCACTGAGGCTGACAGTTTGAGTCTTCGTTTGGACTTTGGCAAAGTGCCTACACCTCTCAGTAACACAGTAGTTATGTAGAGGTGTTCGATCGGATGGTCTTGGAGTCTGCAGTTGGTTAGGAATGGGTCCATAAGACTTTCCTGACTTATCCAAGCTCATCCTTCTCAGATCTGCACTGGATCAGATCGGCTCCTTGGACGTTTCACAGCAGCTTCCTAATCAGTGCGGTTCCCTCTAGTCTTCATTAGCAACATGTTTATCAGTCATTATGACTGGATGCCCTCGAGACCACCACGATACACAAACAGATGAGTACGGCCTTCAAAACAAAGCTCCAGGAACACACGTCCACAAACACATACAGAGAGTCATGTACAAGGGTTTGAACACATAGGCCATGTTTTAGGTTTTGTTTTTTTCCATTGTGTTTTTAAATAAACACAAAAACCCTCCTTGGACGTTTCACACTGCACTGTATTTAGGTAAATCCAGCGAGTGCCCTCAAACCAACCCTTTTTGTGTTGGCGCAGAGAAGCTACCAGCTGTAGTCAGTCATGATCACTGAGATTAAGTTAAGAGGCCTTGGCAGATTTAGAGAGGCATTTTGGAAACTTCAGCAAAACTTTAATTAGAATTCCAAGAAGACGTATATATTAGACCCTGTATGTCTAATTGTGAACCAATGTTGATTTCAGAAAACCAAAATATTAAAAGTTATGCACCAAATTCTGGTTTTATCTCTATTTATTCCTGCCCCAGAAAAGGACAGCTCAAAGAAATCCATAAACAGCATGAAGTTCATGTCCATGATGAGTGCAAAACTTCGGACCATGTATATTTTCATCATATTTTCACATAATTGTTTCCATATTAATTTAATTTTGAATGAATTTCATTCACACTAAAATGTCACATTAATGACATACAGCCTCAGATGAATGACTCAAGATTTCAAGATAAGTCATGAATGTCCTTTGTTTTGATAAAGAATGCCGTTTTTTTCAATTATTTTTTTTTCAAGTCAATTTTTTTTTTTTTTCATTCATTACATTTATTGCCAAATCATAAGGTTACAGTTATTATGGACAGGAATGATGACGGCACAACCATGTAGAGTGTTGAACCATCGTCATAGGGTGGTTATTATGAAACTTAAAGGGGAATGACAACACCGTCATCTACGTAGTCCACTCCAATATTTACGTAGTGGACATAAGTGCATAGACTCTTAGGCTTTGTGAAATTCCGCTTTTAAGGAACGTCGTTTTTTTGTTGTTGTTTTTTTTGATGGTAATTAAAAATGGTGAGAAAATAAATAATAATAAGTAATTATTATTTCCAGACATTGCAAATATTTGGTGCCAGAAACAGAGTAGAAAATAATTAGAAAATATTAAATTCATAGTTGCAAAACTACCTGGTCTCACTGTAAAATTATGGGTGAATGACATAGCTTATAGAAGGTACACTGTACAGTATAACAGGCCTAGCCGTCAGTCAGGGTTTAAACAGTGTTTCTTTGCATTACAGTTTCTGTAAATCCCGGAAGTTGATGGGCAAGTATTACCATGGACTAATGGTTTTATCCACTGGTGTGGAAATAATCTCATCGGGATTATGAGTGATTCGCTTTATTATTCCCCTTAGGCTACACCAGCTAATAATCAAATTAATTACGAGTATTCCCCTTGCTCTGATTAGTAATGAGCCTCACTAAATACTGCACCCTTGTGACACATGGCTGGGAGCTGGAAATTAGCCATTTTGAAGTATGGCCAAAATAGCCATTTGTTGGTAGAACAGAACGTGAAGTGGACCCACACCTTTAACTGCTTCCTCCTGACAGGCCATAAAGCCTGAGCTAACGTTACATGTCTTCAATTCATTCTTTAAAAAAAACAACTTTTATTTATGATATTGGAAGATGATTCAAAAATCAAAAACAGTTTCGTATGAACTTTTAATATAGTGTTTTGTTTGCTTCATGCATGTGGCGTGTAACCCTTCTGGAAATTGGCTGGCGGGTGACGGGGGACCTAACTGAAAAACATGACAGGGCCACTCCGTCAGGACACAGCAGTTTCCTAATCAGTGCGGTTCCCTCTAGTCTTCATTAGCAACATGTTTATCAGTCATTATGACTGGATGCCCTCGAGACCACCACGGTACACAAACAGACGAGTACGGCCTTCAAAACAAAGCTCCAGGAACACACGTCCACAAACACATACAGAGAGTCATACGCAGGGGTTTGAACACACAGGCCACGTTTTAGGTTTTGGTTTTTTCCATTGTGTTTTAAATAAACTCAAAAATAAATTTGACCAAAGGTGACAAAACATTTGCATTTCACTGTACATACATATATATGATATATACTATATGACATATATGCCCTTATATCAAGAGTGGGCTTTCCATGTAGGTTACCTAGAAGGTGATTTATTATTGTCACATACATCCTATGGATATATGTGGCTATAAGTCCATAAAATATATATGAAAGCCCCATAATATAATGTGTATATGTGCATACACTGAAAACATCTATAGGATTCATTTTCATATGGAATTAAATGTTGTATCCATGTATGTTAGCCATTTATAATTAAAGTATATATGCACGCTTATTAAAACCACGTTTATACACAAATTCTATATGGTTACAGATGTTTTCCTTATTCATTTCAAACATGTATGTCTATTTTGTATATGTACATGTGTGATTGCCCATATTCTCCCAACTATGTCCACATATGTAGACTATATATACTACTAATAAAAAGCTGACGCTGGAGATTTTTATAGATATGTGATAAATTTATACATGAATATAGTACATTACATTTCATTTATTAATCCATCAGTTATGTTAAATATGTTTCATCCATATATTTCTATAACATATGGATAAGTAGATAGATCCCAAAGGAAATTTAGCAAGTAACCTGAATATGAAACTTATATTGGGTATGTTTTATGTAGAAATTATTATATATGTCAAAAATGTATTACACATACATGAGCATACACATTTATATGGGGTAGACATATACGTGAGTATATGAAATTGTTCCAATTGTTCTAATAGGATTCATATATAGTTTTTCACAAATATGTACATATGTTTTTTCTTCATATAGGCATATATGAAAGTCTCATATATGTACATATTTGACATTTGCGTATGGGAACGTCATTGTGACAGTTCTGACATACAATCTATGGACTACGATGCTAAAGTAAATATGAAAAATGACTGTACGTGCTGGCATATCAACTTAAGTCGAGCAAAACTGGTCTAACATAAACCAACCTATCAAAACCATGGGTCTAATATGGCCGCCAACGGTTTATTGATAGTTGATATGAACCAGTTGATAAACAGGTAATCAGGTAAATAACCAGGTTCAATTTGACTCCTAATTCAGGGCTGTCCAGTACTGGGCTATGCTCACACTACAAGCCTCATCGCTCAAATCCAATTGTTTGCTCTGATCCGATCAAGTCTGTCATTAATGTGTCTAAACCTGCATCCGGAAATGATCCAGATACACATCACGATCAGCAACATCTCATGAATTAATCATGTGCTTCATGAACAGGAACCTAGCCAGCAGAGCAGTGAAGGTAATTCACTCGGAGTAGCTCCCAGTCGCTCGTGACTAGAGCAAGATAAAGGTGGAAAGAGGTCTGGCGTGTTGCTTGTGGCTGTTTGCTGGCTCTAACGTCAGGCGTGGCGCTGTATCGATGTTAACGCTGAATGATGGCACATAAAAACCACATGAATTTGGATCTGAGGTTGCATTTCCCTAAACCAGATACACATCTGATCTATGACCACATACGAAAGACTACATTCAGACTGCAGGCAAACCAGACGTGTTTCTCTAATCAATTACAAATGGTTCTCTAATTTCGAGACCATCGTCTGCGCTGTTATTTGCTAGAGAGGGTCGCCTTAATGTGAACCAAAATAACAGGGTGTGTATACTTATGCACCAAATAGCAGTTCATGGGATTCAGCCTTTTTGAAGCAAGGGAGGTTCTGGAAAGGGCCCTGTCTATGGACTCCATCATCTTGCTAGGAGACTTCTATGTTCACGTTGACAATGATTGGGAAAACTTGAGGGGGTGATTGGGAAGAACTGCCCGCCCGATCTAAATCGGAATGGTATTGGACTTCTGTGGTAGTCATGGATTGTCCGTAGTGAACACCATGTACACCAAGTGTACTCCTTGGGTCAAAGGTCAGTAATCAACTTTGTTGTTGTTTCATCTGATTTGAGCATCCAAGATGGCGGCGCGAGCTGTAGCTCGCAGCGGCCGCTCCGGATAAAAAGGTGCTAGGACGGCTGAGAAGATCATCGGTATCTCTCTCCCCACCATCACAGACATTTACACTACACGCTGCATCCGCAAAGCAAACAGCATTGTGGATGACCACACACACCCCTCACACACACTCTTCACCCTCCTACCGTCTGGAAAGAGGTACAGAAGCATCCGGGCCCTCACATCCAGACTGTGCAACAGCTTCTTTCCCCAAGCCATCAGACTCCTTAACAACCAGAGTTGTTGAATCTGGTCTGAATAATTGCACACGTTTCAGTGACTGGACTGAACGCACACACACACACACACACACACGCACACACACACACACACACACGCACACACACACACAATCTCATCCTTTAAATCTGTCTACACAAACTTAAGGAGTAAATGTTTACATTTATACCAAATATTGACATAACTGCTGCTAAAAACAATGTTCAATGTTCATCTTAAAAAAATGGACATAACTGCACTTTACTGCTCCCTCCTTGTATTTATTGTTTGCTGTTTTGTATATTGTAAATTGTCTTGTGTCTCTATTGTATTTATTGTTCTGTGTAGCACCTTGGTCCTGGAGGAACGCTGTTTCGTTTCACTGTGTACTGTACACACTGTATATGGTTGAAATGACAATAAAAAACTACTTGACTTGACTTGAGACCATATGTTCTGGACACTTAGGGGAAGAGTGGTGCTAAGCTGTCAACCGATCACCACCTAGTGGTGAGTGGGATCAGATAGCAGGGAAGACTGGTAGTCAGACCTGGTAGGCCCAAGTGATTAGTGAGGGTGTGCTGGGAACGACTGGCAGAGGCCTCTGTACAGAATGATTTTAACTCCCACCTCCATGAGAACTTTTCAAAACCTTCGTTGTGGAAACTGCCAGGCTTGTTGGTGTTTGTCAGGGCGGCAAGCCAGGACTCCGCTGGTAGGCACCAGTGGTGAGGTAGGCTGTCAAGCTGAAGAAGGAGGCCTTTAGGGACTGGTCAGCCCAGAGGACTTCCGCAAAAAGGTAAGCAGTGGCGGTGGTGGGAGGACCAAAATTCTGAGCATGGAAGGAGTCTGGAGAGGCCAGGGAGAAAGACTTTCGGTTGGCTTCAGAGAAGTTCTGGACGACCGTCCAGCGATTTAAAAGTGGTCAGAGTGGAGGTCACTGAGGTAGTTGGCAAGCTCCTTGTGGCAAGTCATCAGGAATGGATGAGATTCGCCCAGACATGCTTAAGCCTCTGGGTGTTCTGGGGCTGTCATGGCCGACATGCCTATGCAATGTTGCATGGACTTTTGGAACAGTACCTCTGGACTGGAAGACTAAGATGGTGGTCCCTTTTCTTAAAAATAGGGACCACCATCTTGGTAGAGCGGGTGCCCACTACAGCGGTGTTACACTGCTCAGCCTCCCCGGGAAACTCTATATGCCAAGGTGCTGGAAAGCAGGCTCTGACTGATAGTGGAACCTCAGATTGAGGAAGAACGATACAGATTCCATCCTGGTCGTGGAACAATGGACCAGCTTTTCGCCCTCGTGCAGACTGATGGGGGGGCATGGGAGTCTACAGTGTGAGTGGGAGTCTAAGCTTATGACCGTGTTCCCTGAGATATTCTGTGGGAGGTTCTGAGTATGAGGTGCCAGGGCCCCTACCACGGACCATTCAGTGTCTGTACTCCTGAAGTAAGAACTGTGTCTGTATACTCGGTATTAAGTCAAATTCGTTCACTGTTGGACTTCAGCTGAATGTGAAACAATGTGGTCCCGAAAAAAGAATGGCATGCCCCCTCCGGGTGAGGGGAGAGGATCTGCTCCAGGTGGAGTAGTTTAAGCATCTCAGGATCTTGTTCATGAGTGGTGGGAAGGGGGATCAAGGGATCGGCCGGAAGCTGGGACAGGCAGCAGCAGTAATGCGCCGCTGTACCGCACCGTAGTGGTAAAGGAGGGAGTTGAGCCGCAAGGCAAAGCCCTCTTCACAGGCTGGCAGGCTGCACTCTACTTGATAGGATGAGGAGCTCAGTCGTCCGGGAGAAGCTCAAAGGAGAGCCACCACTCCTCCACACTGAGAGGAGCCAGTTAATTCGGACTCCCCCTGGGCGCCAACTGGGACGACACCCAGAGGTCATCCCAGAACCCACTGAAGGGATATCTCGAAGTGGGGCTGGAAATGACTGGGGATCCTCCAGAATGGGCTGGAGGAAGTTGCCTAAAATCCCAAGAGGTTAATTATCCTGATTTTATTTAACAATAATGACAATAATAATTGATTTGAATATATTAAGAGAGTAAATTCAAAGTAGTAGGACACAACATGGCTATCTCTTGATAAATGTTGTTGGCCTCCTTTTCCCAGAGCTGAGCTGATCCAGGTTTAACTCGTTTTTATTTATTTATTTATTTATTTTGTTGCTGCTATTAAAAGATCCACAACACATGAATCAATGAGCTTCGTCACAAGATGTGGAAACCAATGAGCTTCGTCACTGTACGTCCCTGCACTATATATATGTGCATGACGGCTGCTGTCTCTTAGAACAATGAGGCCATTTGGCAGAAGAAGAAGTCCGGATGGTCGTTGCCCTTCAGTTGACAAAGCTTGCACAGCTATCTGAAACAGGGGACTTCGAGATCTGAGAGAACTTACAGACTGCCATGGAGATGTTCAGTGCATTCTCTTTGCCATGTAATACGGAGCATCCTGGGAGCAGATAAAACCGAGAAGCAGCAATTTTGATGATACCTTATATCTAAAAGACTTAAAGGGCTGCAGGAAGCATGTCACTTCCGAACACTACTGGAATCATTATAAATGAATTTGTGATTGGAGGATTTGACACAGTGCAGAGGCCTCTGGTTATTGGCGTCGTCATGCTGATACTGTATATTCTTGTTATGATTGCTAACCTCGCTAACATATACTTCATCATCATGGATAAACGTTTGCACCAGCCCATGTATCTATTCATCTGTAATTTAGCAGTTGTAGATATGATCTACTGTACAAGTGCCTGCCCCACTATGATAGGCATCCTCATAGCCGGATACAAAACCATACCTTATCTTCCGTGCCTTGTTCAGATGTCTGTTTTCCAGTTAAGCACTACAATGGAAATGTTTGCTATTTCCGTCATGGCATTTGACCGGTTTGTTGCCGTCGGCAGCCCCTTACGGTACCAGTCTATTCTCACTAATTTCCGCTGTTTCCTAATAACTGTAGCTCTCTGGATGGCGGGTCTTGTTATACTGGCTCCAATCCCTGCTACGGTTGTTCCTCTCCCGTACTGCAACCCAGTCCTGAAATACATCTTCTGTGACTATGCGGCTGTTATCAGGGCAACGTGTGTAGATCCGAATCCGTATTTCAACAGTCTTTCCGTTTTGACTACTTTTATCATTTTAGGAACATTCGGTTTCATCTGTTTGACCTATCTAAAGATAATTATAGTTGTCGTTAAAATGTCCTCAGTGAGCGACAAGAAAAAAGTGTTCAACACATGCGTGAGTCACTTGATAGTCATCATTTGCTACTATGCACCCAGACTGGTACTGTTAGCTTTAACCAGGATTGGTGTGGTTTTAACGCTGGAGGAGAGAAATGGACTCCTGCTTGGGTCAGTTATTGGACCCTCTTTAGTAAATCCTTTCATCTACTGTTTGAGAACCAAAGAAATCAGAAACAAGCTCTTCAGAACTGTATCGAAAGTTGAACCAGCTTAATAAAAGATGGCACCTAGTTTTAAAGTGGAATGTGTCTGATTTGATGTGAAATGGTACATGGTGGAGAAACTCACCTGCATTTCTCCATTTTCAGTGATGGTGCATGTAACCCAAATATACCCATTTTATTTATTTAGCTCCGTTCAGTGAACCTACAGCTGTCTTCTATTTTTATATGCCATGCTGATGATGTAAAACGTCAGTAACTCAGAAAGCAATAAAGAAATTTTACAGTATACATTTTTGATTGTCTGTAATTTCGGTGAAAATCAAAATTAGAGGTGTAATGCAGGAGCTTTGCATTTTAATCCGATAACCGGGTTGACATTTTCAAATGTACAAACAGAAAAAAAAAAAATCATATGGCCTGTACCCGGGTACCGGATCATGATATTGTTGCCCTGTAAATGGGTGATCATAATTTTAATACATGAACAGATATATATCTTATAAATATTGATCCAAAGTAAAGTAGGCTTGGAATACTTCAGAAATTCACATCCAATGCACTGATCCTAGCATTAGACCTTACAAACTTGCAAGATCTTGTGCTAACCAGCGCTACATAATTTACTAGTTACAGAGTTCTTCAGTATGACCCATCCAGACCTCTCAATTTCTGTCCCACTCAACTCAATACCGCACACACAGGTACATTACTGTCGCCTATACACTGCTGTACTATGTTGGAATTTGGCTGCAGACAGTCGTATATGCTAAAATGATAGTTGACAGTCCTTTACAATTTTACTGGTTTAATCCAGACTTTATCAGGAACACTAAACTAATACTGTACGGCCTTCGTTTGCTCTCAAAACAGCAGATATAGAAACACTCCAACAGTCCTGTCATGTTCAAAATCACTGAAATCCCATTCCTTCCACGTTCCGATGGTTGATATGAGCATTAACTGAGCTGCTGACCCATATCTGGATTAGACAGCTGCGTGAATTACTGGATGCACATGTAAGTGACGTATGTCTAGCATAATAAACAGAGTTGTAGACGGTGCTTTGATGCATATAGTCCATTATTCTTCTCTATATAAATATTTAAACTTTATTTTACAGTGTCTGTATTTGCAACTGTAAAAAAGTGCTGCATTAAAAAAATTATCCCTTTTTTTTTCACAAAACATCCCAAAATTTGCAACACCCATCATCCATGTGAAAAAGTTACGGCTCCCTAAAATGATTTTGGTATGCCGTATTCAATTTATGCCTGATAAAATCTACATCCCGAATGCATCATGTTTTAAAAGCAGCGTAGGTCATTTGACGTAAAAAAGCTGGTTATATATGGTCAATGAAAACCGCACTGCGAACGATTTACTTGGTAAAGTTTGGCAGATGCGGTCTGTGTTGGTGGGGCCAGGCATGGCTGTGTGTCTGCTTGGCCTTTTCTGGTGTTTCCTCATGTTCCTCCCTAACTCCAGGTGCCATATGACGCTGTGTTAGAGCTGTCAGCAAGTAGAACGATCAGTGTCAGTTCCTCCAGCCATGACGTGCCAAGTTGACGTTTTCTTGGTGATGGTTTTACTGGTCTTTGTACCGCGGCTTCTTAACCCCTACAGACCGAAGATGAAGCTGTCCATATAGAATCTGCAATGGTGGGCGCTCTTGAGGCATCCCGATAACATGCCCAAACGAGTGCGGCTGATGTTTAGTGACTGTGGCCTCCAAGCTCTTGCAGCTAGTCCTGTGACCTCCTGTGGGGAGGTGATGCAGGCAGATTTATAGACGGCAGCTCTGGGGTGCTTGTTTTGGAAGACCTTCCGCTGGAGCTTGCCGAAGGTTGTGGAGACTTCTTTATCTCGTTCCATTTATCATTTTGTGGATGATGTTTGAGCCCTCTGGCAGGATGCTACCCAGGTTTATAAAGATGGAACTGTGGCCGATGGGGGGCTGGCCCTACATTAGCATAGCACATCAATTTTGGCAGCATTGACTGGCAACCCCAGGTCTGCGGTAGGGGCCTTCACAGCAGGCGAGAGGATGGTTTACGGCTTTTCTGGGGTGTGAGCTACAAGGGCACGTCCTCGGCATACTGCAGCTCAAGGACCTGCCCTGCGAGACCTCTGCCGAATGATTGCGAGAGTCTATAGCCCTATTCAGGCAGGACTAGCTGTACATGTGGAGGTGAGGTAATGTAATTATTACCGGAGTTCCTCAGTGATGTTAGTCCCGTCCGTCTGTGCACTCCCATGTCAGTAAAGATTCCAGAGCCTTGTACCTTCTGTAAAACAGGCCTTAAAATGACCTCAGGTTATGTCAATCCTGTGTGAATCGACATGTGTGTAAACATTCCGTCATATCCTGTGGAAAAGGAGTTTTTCCTGGTTGTTCTCAAGGATGGAGTGAATTTAGGAAGAGGCATTTAGTTTCGCTGTGCATGGCACAGATACCTCGGGTCACTCAAGTCTGTGGTGGCTAAGCATTTAGTCCAGTCTCCAAACACCACCTTGACGGAAAGCTATTTCAGGCAGACCTCGAAATACGGCTTCCCAGACAGAATGGTAATGCACCATTCGAAATTAGACTCAAACTTCCGGCCCTTGTCTAGTAGCTTGTTGTCTTCTCTTTGGCTGGCACCATGTTTTCCAGTTGTGAGCAGAGGAAGCTACGTATTGCCCCCGTTTGTTTGGCGGTGACGGCACTGCGTGAGTCGAGTAGCCACTCCCATCTCAGTCATTTATGCAGAGATTTCGTGTATCTCATATGACTCAATCATTGTCAAATACAAAGAACTTGGCGCGACGCTTGTGGAGCCAAAGTACCAGATAAACAGATCGGATGCTTTGCACAGCAACAAAGAACGGTACAGCAAGGCACGAGGACAAGACCAGGTCATAAACAAGGTGAGAAGGCAAGGGTCGGAAACCGGGAAGGCAGAGAGAGAAGGCAGACTAAACAGGAGGAGAGAGCTGAGCCGTGAAACCAGAGAGGTAGAAACAGGGTCAAAAACCAGAGATCAATATAACAAACAGACAAGCCAAAAGGGACCAGCGAGAAGGAGAGGTGGAAGAGAAACGCTAGGTCAATGCCGAGATAGATCAGAATATCAGAAGGAAACGCTCAGAATTGCAATGTAAAATTGCGTGTGTAGCTTATATACACTTCCTGCAGCTGACAGCAATCAACAGACGGACAGAGCCGAGCATGTGGGTGTGACGCCATGGGGCCATGCATTCTGGGAACTGGAGTCCGGAGTAGCAGAGGCAGGCAGACCCACAAGCGTGACAGTCATAAATTTTACCGACATCCTGCAGTACGACTACATTACTCCAACTTCCTATGTAGAAGTTATCCCGTCCGAATAGGGCTTATGGATATTAAAGAGGTTAGCATCTAGCCTGAAGTTTAGAGTGACTCCACTGCTGTTTCCAGCTCTTCATGGACGAGCTCTGTGACACAAGGATGGAAGCTCAAAAAAACTGAGACAAGTTAGCCGACAAAATTCCAGCGGAACGCTAACATAGCTTTATAGGAACATTCAAAGTTTAATCCTAAATACTGTTTATGTGAACCATTCTGACAATTTCATACCACTTTAAAAGACTTAAAAACTTTAAAAAGCTAACATTTGAAGGGTTTATTACCAATAAACTGTGTTCACTTTCAATAAAAGGACAAAACAAGTTGTTCAACATGGATATCTCTTGATAAATGTTGCTGGTCTCCTTTTCCCAGAGCTGAGCTGCAGGATAGATTCAGGTTTAACCTGGTTAGTTGTTTATGTTGCTATTAAAAGATCCACAACACGTGATAAACTAATGAGCTTTACTGTACTTCACGGTCACTGTACGTCACCGCTCTACATAAGTGCCTAATGGCTGATGTCTTTTGGAACAACAAGGCAGTTTGGCAGATGATGCAGTCCGGATGGTCGTTGCCCATCATTTGACAAAGCTTGCACAGCTATCTGAAGCAGAGGACTTCAAGAACTGGGAGAACTTACAGACCTCCATGGATGGATATTTTAAATTCGTTCTTTTTGTTATGCAAGATGGAGCATCTTGAGAGCCCATAATACCGAGAAGCAGCAATTTTGATGATATCTAATATCTAAAAGACTTAAAGGGCTGCCGGAAGCATGTCACTTCCGAACACTACTGAAATCATTATAAATGAATTTGTGATTGGAGGATTTGACACAGTGCAGAAGCCTCTGGTTATTGGGGTCGTGCTGCTTATAGTGTATATACTTATTATGATTGCTAACTTTGCGAATGTATACTTCATCATCATGGATAAACGTTTGCACCAGCCCATGTATCTATTCATCTGTAATTTAGCAATTGTAGATATGATCTACTGTACAAGTGCCTGCCCCACTATGATAGGCATCCTCATAGCCGGATATAAAACCATATCCTATGTGCCCTGCATTATGCAGATGTCTGTTTTCCAATTAAGCACTACAATGGAAATGTTTGCTATTTCCGTCATGGCATTTGACCGGTTTGTTGCCGTCGGCAGCCCCTTACGGTACCAGTCTATCCTCACTAATTTCCGCTGTTTCCTAATAACTGTAGCTCTCTGGATGGTGGGCCTTGTTATACTGGCTCCAGTGCCTGCTACAGTTGTTCCTCTCCCATATTGTAGCCCAGCCCTGAAATACATCTTCTGTGACTATGCGGCCGTCATCAGGGCAACGTGTGTAGATCCAGCTCCGTATTTCAACAGTCTTTCCGTTTTATCTACTGTTGTCATCTTAGGAACATTCGGTTTCATCTGTTTGTCTTATTTAAACATAGTTGTAGTTGTTGTTAAAATGTCCTCAGTGAGCGACAAGAAAAAAGTGTTCAACACATGCGTGAGTCACTTGATAGTCATCATTTGCTACTACGCACCCAGACTGGTACTATTAGCCCGTACCAGGATTGGTGTGGTTTTAACACTGGAGGAGAGAAATGGACTCATGCTTGGGTCAGTTCTTGGACCCTCTTTCGTAAATCCTTTCATCTACTGTTTGAGAACCAAAGAAATCAGAAACAAGCTCTTCAGCATTGTATCAAAAGTTGAACCAGATTTATAAAGATGCAACTGAGCTTTAAAGGGCAGTTTCACCCCATTTCACCCCTCTCCAGAGTCATTTGTCCAGAGCACTTTGATGCGAAATGCTTTATGGTAGAGAAACTCACTCACTCCGTTTTCTTTGCAGTGGTGGTGATGGGAACCAGGGATCGTCGAGTGTACAACTCAAATATGGCCATTTTCTTTACTAACCAAAACCACCGGTCACCTTACAAATGTCTTCTATTTTTATATGCAATGCTGATGATGTAAAAATGTCAGTAACTATAAATAAAGAAATTTCACAATAGACATTTTTGACTGTCTGAAGTTTTGGACAAAAATGGCTCATCCTATTTGATTTCTATCTCACTTCTGCTCAAAAAACCTCAAAATGATAGGTGTAAAATAGGAGCTTTGTGTTTGAATACAACAATTGGGTCAACATTTTACAAGTAGAAGTTCAAGTTTGCTTTATTGACATGACGAAACTGCATTTGTACATTATCTTTCAGAAGTTTCTGCCCTGGAAGTAAAAGATTACTACATAAATAAACTGTAATTGTGATTTCAGCATTTATACAATTTTATGGCCTGTACATAAGCACCTGGTCAAGACGCTGCTGCCGTTTTCAAGACTGGATTACGAACCCCCGTAAAGCAGGGCAGCCGACATACTGAAAGACCCATTTAACCCGGGACAGCATCTGTTCAACCTGCTGCCATCTTAGGTCCATCACATCCCAGACAAACAGTTTTTACCCCAGAGCCGTACGGGAACCGAACACTTCCAAACACACACACACACTGACAAGGACTCTTATGGAACACTGTGCTCGGTAGAAGTGAACTGAACACCACTTCAACACTTCACTGGCACCGACTCCAGTAGAGCACTGCTCCATTCCAGCTCTGTTCTCGAGTGTGCAGTATATATTCTACTCTATAACTCTATAAGCCATCCAAGGAATGTGCAATAACTAACTGCTACCTCACCTGCCTATTGTCTATAATCTCTTTAGAATATATAGTTTTGTATTCTTATATTTAAAGATTTTTTAGGCAAGTGTATATATGTATATTACTATTTTTGTTCTTAATTCTGCACTTTATATATTTTAGAGCTATGTTTAATTATTTTGTGTGTAAAGTGCCGTTGGATTGCTGCTCAATTTTGTTGTACGTTGTGCAATGACAATAAAGGCATCTTATCTTATCTTAAATTAGTGATCATAATTTTAATACATGAACTTCTTATGTATTATAGTACAGTAGGCTCGGAATACCTCAGAATTTTACACATAATGCCTTCACCTCACCATTCCGGCTAACTTGCACGATCTTGTTGGTGCAATTATTGTAACCAGAGTAAAGTAATTGGACTGTTGTTACTGCTGCTGTACCTTAAATGGGATCCCTCACACGATGTGATGTCATTTGAAACTTTAATTTCAGTCTTAATGGGCAGCCTTTCAATAATGTAAATTCAGTGAGTGAGTCAGTCAGTTAGAATACGTCATAAGAACGAATTAAGAAGAATTATAACTCCCACTTAACTCGATACTACTGTATCCTGTGCTGGAATCTGTTTTCGTTTATATAAATCTAATCTGGCTGCAGACGGCTATTTAGCCGGTTTAATCCAGTTCATAAGAAAATAGATACACTCGGTATGACTTTATCAGGAACACTAAACTAATCCTGTAAGGTCTTCATTTGCTCTCAAACAGCAGATATAGAAACACTCAAACCAGCTTGTCTGGTACCAACAATCAAACCACGGTCAAAATCCCATTTCTTCCACAGTCTGATGGTGGATATGGGCATTAACTGGAGCTGTTGGCCCGTATCCGCATGCTTATATGTATAAGGTCACCAGGATCAATAACTGATGATAAATTTAGACTGATATGATCAATATTTATTGAGCTACACATACAGAAGTCTGTCTCTCAGTATGGCGTCAGGCCACCGTGTTTGCTAACCCAACACGCCAGACGTCTCGGCATGGAGCTGTAGAGGTTCCTAATGGTGTCCTGTGATAATCCATCCCATGCAGCTTGAATATCCTCACACAGTTCCTGCAGATGGTGCGGTAGGGGTGGAGGTGGAGTGACGCCAGGCCTTCTGGACGCGTGATGTGCAACAACAAACTGTTCATCTTGGTGCTGAGACAAAAGCAGGACTGAAGGTGACCCACATTCATGCACACACTTACGCACAGTGCAATGTAGCATCTCGTCCTGGCTGCACGTCTTCAGACTGTGGAAGGAAACCCCAACACAGGCCTTAAGAGAACATGCCAACTCCACACAGGAAGGACACTTGGGTTACATTGGCCTGGAATGGAACCCAGCCCCTTCTTGTGAGGCAACAGCCCTACCCACCGTGCCACGGTGCCACCCTAGTTCAGTACCTTTTAAACTGCAATTCATTTCTTTTTTTATGTGAACTCAACATAGTACATATAGTTTCCTACTTGTATATTATTTTTGCATTTTAAAGTATTCAACTAGTTTTGAATTTAGCCATTATTTTTATATTTACACACTTATTTTTATACACTTTTAGCTGTACGTAAAGTAGACTTACCAATGGACTACACATACGTGTTATGTATTGGGGTTGGTTGTCTAGTTTAATGAGTTGTTAGCGCCCTCTGGCAAGCTATTTATGTAATGGCACTAATACCTGCAGATAATTAAGTAATCAACGCTAGTAGTGCCTTCCAGTTTTGTCCCGGAGACACGTAAATAAAGTACCTCCACTGTTATTGCTCTAAACTTCATTTTCCTTGGCAGAATCCTGATTAATCCCACCAAATATATCACAATATGGAAATAAACATTTACATGTACCGCATTTAGCTGACGCTCTTGTCCAGAGCGACTTACACGGTTAGCTGTATTACAGGTAGGCCAGTGTAGTGTTAGGAGTCTTGCCCAAGGACTCTTATTGGTGTAGCACAGCATAGTCACCCATACTGGGATTTGAACCCCGGTCTCCCACATGTGGTGTTTTCGCTGAGCTACATCAACCACCAAACAGGAATCAGGGTTAAAAACACCTCAGTATTCTTAATAAACAAAATTCCCAAACAAATATTATACTGGATGTATTTATGTACAAGGCAATAATACGTCATTCTACTTTTCTTAAGTCTCGAATAAACGATTACATACAAGTTTAAGCAAAATGAGCTCCACTCACACCAGCACCACACACACTAACACACCACCACCACCACATCAGTGTCACTGCAGTGCTGAGAATGATCCACCACCCACATCATACCTGCTCTGTGGTGGTCCTGTGGGGGTCCTGTGGGGGTCCTGACCATTGAAGAACAGGGTAATACAGTACACAGAGAAACAGATGGACTACAGTCTGGACCTGTACAACTACAGAGTGTCCTATATGGTCAGTGGAGCTGATACAGTGGACAGTGAGTGTAGATACAAGGAGGTGGACTTAATGAAGTGGTCCTTCACTGTTCAGATGAGATGCATACAATGTTTGAGCTAGATATTAATATTATGACTTTGTATACGACTGATCTTTGAAGTTCCCCCCTTTTGACTTCACACCATTTCATCATGCTTAGACGGAACGCATTTTACTTCATGCAGGGCACTTAAATAACCAGAGCAGATAGATATATATATTTCTGTTCTTTTTTTAAAGTTGAATTTAATTTAATTGGACGTGTCTGTCTAGACCACAAATTAACATCCATCCACCATTAAGTCACAGTGAAAGTTGAGTGTGCTTCCTTTGGTTTGTTGGTTTTTACAGGTGATAATAAGTTAATGCACTGTTTACAGAGAACTTCTACAGATTTACACACAATCACTGAATATTTACTTAATTTAGTACAGTTTTAGTTTTATATATAGTTTTTATATAGAGTTCATATTTTTATATATGTCTTATTACTTTGAAATCATGAAGTCAGCAAATAAACATTTGATCTTTGGTGCACTGTAAAGTGTTTCATTGAAGTCATTTTTTAGGTTGGACCAATTGATACAAACAAAGACATTGACTCATCAATTTTGAGCATGCCCAGAAATCCACAAGTTTTGGAAACCTGTTTTTGGCTGCCAGATCCTTAGGTGCAATATTTGGAATAGGAAACCCCATCCTATCTGTCTTTGTGTTCTCCTGGCTAATAGATTCATTTGACTAAATTGGAGATCAGAACACATACCATCATTCAAAACATGGATCAGTGATTTTGGGAAGGTGCTCCATGTGGAACAGTTAAGTTATATTCTAGACCTGAAGTTTTCCGCCTACTGTACCGCTGCTTGTACCTAAAACCATGACAGAGTAAGTGTAAGTGCTGTATTTCTGTCTTCTTTCTTTCCCTTGTTTATTCTTATTAATATGTGTAGTCGCTTTGTTCTCTCATTTTCCCTTTTAACATCAAATGGCATATTGTCAGAACCAACAAACTTGGTTCGACGTGCTCAGAGCTAAAAGTCAAACGTTTTTTTATTAAACAGATTGATAATCAGATTCAACAGCAAAACCCAGCCAAACATTACCGAGGGGCAAGTGAGAGTAGTAAACAGAGAGACAGGCAGGAGTCGAGAACCAGAGAGTCCGATAAACCAGCAAACACAACCAAAGGAGAATCCAAGAGAAGCCAAAACCGGAGATCACCAACAGGAGAGACCGCTCGGTACGCAAACTAGGTCCGACAGTACTTCGCAGTGTGAGTGTGAAACAGAGGGGATTAATTACAAACAAAGGGAACTGGAAACAGGTGTGTGATCAGTGACGGGAGAATGTGGTGTGATTGGTGAATTCCGGACACGTGGCTATGACGTCATCGGGTAGTGAACTCTGGGAGATGGAGTTCGGGGGATCGGAGGCAGCGGAGCAACCCGGAAGCGTGACGTATATGTTTGTTGGTATTTATTTTCCTGATATTCGATTTATATTCTTCTTCTTATTTTTCTGCCGTTTCATTGCCGGTTAACGCAGCTTTCGAGATATCGACTCCATTCCAACTCCAGTTTGTCCGGTATGATCCGGTGATGTGGGCTTGTATACAGCTTTTTGATCGGATGCACGGATTCCAAGTAGGAAGGAATTTTCCAGGAATTGTTTCCCATAGAGAATGAATAGGATCAAAAAACGTGTGCCCATCTACCCTACTTCCGCTCGACCTAGAGACACCAAATCGCACCCCGAGCAGGAATTCAGTGTTGGATGGACCCGCACTCGTTCGTTTCTCTTTTTTTTTTTCTCGCATCCCTCGTTCCTCCCATAGAGTCCCAGTCATTTTTTAGAGATACCCAAAGCGGCTGTTCCCTTCGCCCGAGAGCCACCAAACTTCACATACTCACTAAGGGCAGGTGCCCAAACACTAATCCACAGCCATACTGACCCGCACTCGTTTACTCATCCCTCGTTCCCTATTAGCAAGCTGCGCAACCATCCCACGTTTCCTTCAGGAAATGCACTTTTCTAGTTATGAATGTTATCACTTCTGCTAATGCTTAAATTTACAGTTCACGTTTTATTTTTTTATTTAGAAATAGAAATAAGCATAATAAAAATATATATTTAAAAAAATATATTGTCAAAACTTTGAGAGCAAAGGAATTTAATTAGGTTTATTCAGCCTAAACGAACGGTTCTTTGAGTTGAGTAAAATTAATTCAATTGCGTGTAACAAGTTGAAATCATTTCTTAAGGTTGCACTTATTTACAGTGTGCTCAGACTTCTGCACACAACCGTGTCTTAAATACAGGTGCTGCATTTAATACCAGTAGTGAAGGACAAAAGTACCTCAAATCATAAAGCTAACCAAGCAAACAAGTTGCCTCTATACCCCAAGATTCATGTTTTCACAAACGCATCAGGGCAGGCTGACTTGATTCCTCTGTAACTTCCTCATCAGGATCTTCTTCACCTCCTGTGTTCTCAAGCAGTAGATCAGTGGATTGATTATGGGAGGTAGGAAGCTATACAGCATGACGATAGCTATTTGCAAATCAGCATTAAACGTGAAACCAATATTCGCTGCCAAATAATTGAAACACCTGGGTATAAAGAACAGCGCGATTATGATCA
>CM067488.1:31268436-31279217 GCA_034552555.1 Semaprochilodus insignis
TTCTGAGTCACTCCATGACCGTCTGGCACGACGCCATTGCAGTCTTTGGTGACGGTGACGTGGTGTTAAGGACAGTCGTGGTAACGGTCTGTGTGCATGTAGTCCTGCGTGGTGCAGCCGTCTGCCAATGGGGCTGCACTAACAGGATGACTCATGGAGGACATCACTGCTCGCTGGATGTCTGTAATTGTGGCTGTTGGGTCAGTCAGGTACTGAGATAAGGCCCGTCCTTGCTTATCAAACCTGTTAGTGTGTGTTGTGCTGGTGTGAGTGGATCAGAGTGGATCATTCACACTATCAGCACCAGCCGGTCTACAGCTCGTCACACAACAAGTCATCTGATGCAGCTGATTCCCCAAAACCCAAGCAATTCCTTTCAGGTCCACTGGCTCGAAAACAAACCTAGACAATCGGGAGTGATCGAGGGTCTGACATCCCTGGCTGAGACTCCTAGCTAATCAAGCTAATGTTAGCATGGTTCGCATTGCATGTGTGTTGCGTTATCCACACTTATTTGTAGCATTTGTGACGAAACCCGTGCCTGGGGATGAACCGATGTAGCGCCCACCACTAATTCTGTCAAATGAAATGAGCTAATTAGGGGGGCTTGTTTAGCTGGGACTCGAGCCTCCATCCAACCTGCAGCAAGGAACGGAGCTATTCTAAGACCCGTTAAGGAGAAAGGATTGTGTTAGCCCGAGCGCTACGGATTTTCCCCCTCAAATTAGTCAGGAGCTACAGGTCTCGTCAAGGGTTGTCATTCTGACAGCACCGCCAAGAAGCTCACTTGACAACGTCTTCAAGATCCTGTGCCCTTGTAAGTCTGTTACACCAGAAATGTGGCAAAGTGAACTTGCTCTACACTCATTAGTCATCAAACAATACCTCCTACCAGGCCGGGGAGCTGACGGGCTGGGAAAAAATAGAGCCAGAAGGTGATTGGTGCAGATCAAAATAAACCGCCATTATATAACTCAATCACAGTTGATGAGAAGCTTGCAGTACATCCTGTTCTTTTGGGGTGGCGGGGTGGGAAAGTGTGGGGGGGGTGGGTGGATTTGTGATGGGGTAAAAAAAAGACACATGCTGAAAGTTGGATCCGGCAAGTGCAGAGAGGTGGACAGAAATAGCTGAGGAGGAGACAGAAGTTGGTTAATCCGGTCGGGGTAGGATCAGAGGGAGACGAGAAGGGGGGTTCTCTGAACTGGAACTAGACTCTGAGTGTTTCGCAGCTCGGCTTTCCAGGTTTGTAGAGCGAGAAGTCTGACAGAGGTTGTTGGCGGGAGTGCTGAAGTTTCAGGACCAACGGTTGAGGATATAAAAATAGACAGGTGCACTTCCATCCCACACAAGGTCCACCTCTAAGAAAAATGCCCCTGCAGACACCGTAATGGAGCGTGATTTATCCATCACCGAGAGTGCTAGCACAGTAAATACAGCTTTTCACAGAGTCCCGTAAACTTCACCAAGCTGCAGAGCCGGAATTAAGTAGGATTTTGACACGTCCATGGTGTCTGCGCAGCCCTGCGAGATCAAAGGTGCACGATCAGGAAATCTGGCTGATTCTCCGAGTGGAAATTTACTCTGACAGTGTCTGTGTGTGCACCGGGAGGCAACCCATACTGCTCTATAGTAAAATATCCATCCGGAATTTAGAACCCACGCCCTCACAGCCCTTGTCCATCAATGTGGAATGGGTTCTGTTCCAGTTTGCGCATCTCAGTTTGAACCATTTGCTGCATTTCCACCAAAGTTCGGAAGCCGAAAAGTTTGTTCCCAAGTGGAACCAAGGAATAATAGGTTCTTCAGCACGAACCGTGATGATATCCAAGGGTGCGTCTGCTGAGGAAAGAACAGACAACAATGGCGCCACCCAGTGGTCTGCTGAAGAAGCTCTTCTAGTAGTTGATCCGTGCTGCTTTCTGGATGTAAACAAACATCTGGAATAACAGCCCAAACGCTCACAGGTCATATATACGCTCCGCCATCTTGGTACTACTGTACTACTATCTGTTGACGCTGATGCCGTATTCTTTGACGGTACCAATAAAAAGTGGTGCAAACTCAGGCTGGTTCCCAACCTTGGCGAAACCAACTGAGCCAACAGATCCAACCTATACCGTAGGGTATGACTGGGTTTAATTAATTCCATTATGACTAATAGTGCTCGGATTCTAATCAGGCCTACAGTTGAAAATGCCCTTAAACACAACCTGAAATCAAAATAGACCTCGTTGCCCAAATCCTTGTTTCTGTGATATCTGATGGAAGTGTAGTGATTCCTTCCACCTCTTAAGGCCTGCCTAGAAAATGTTCTTCCCTGATCTCCACCAGCCTGACCAATCTACAGCGAGAACACCCTTCAACAGCTCCGCTTACGGCTGCAGATGACGTCCTTTAGTCCTCACTATAGTGTCTGTTTCAGTGAATGGAGGTCATAAAATAATCACCTCTGAGTTATTATTACATGGTACCAACAGTGAAACATGGTGGTAGTGCCTGACACACTTTGAAGCCCATAAGCCTTTTGGAATCATGTTCTGAGTTGAAAGTAGAGATTTAGGAATACCATGTGACTTGTTGAAACATGGTGGTGGTAGTGTGATGGTGTGGGGATGCTTTGACCAATCTTCAGCGAGAACACCCTTCAACAGCTCCGCTTACGGCTGCAGATGACGTCCTTTGGTCCTCACTAAAGCGTCATGCTTGGAGGTCATAAAATAATCACCTCTGAGTTATTTCAGCTCGTTTACACTGAAAACTAGTGTTCATGTTAACAGGAGAGAGCTAGTTCAGATATCTGGTCGTATCTGTGCGGGCTTTGGTTGGGCTGAGAGGCTGTGTGGGGGTCAGCTGATGATGGAGCAACGTGCACACACTTATAGTTCATCGCCTACTGAGGTTCTGTCCACTCATACGGGAGGTATTCAATCTGACTGCTTTTCTCCTGAAGCCTCTTGAAAACCATGAAAGTTTCAGAAAAGCGAGAGCAGTACGGATGCTAACAGGCTAGCCTGCCACATGGTGTTTCACCTCATCTCCTGCAGACTGCCTGCGAGTCTGACTCTGTGGGTGTCCTGGAAGGGCCGCTTTCCACCATTCAATCAAATTCTGAAAATCAAATCATGCCCCACCCACAATTACTTCCCCTCCGAGTCTCTCTTCCCTGGAAATACCTCACGTTAAAGAAGAACGATGCGTTCCGATTTCCAATTCATCGTTGACTTTAAGGGCTGACGATATCCACGATACGCTCAGAGAAGCGTACGACCACATACTGTGATACTGAAGAGGTATTCCACAATGAACACATGGTACCAACACCGAAACATGGCAGTGGCACACTTTGAAGCCCCTAAGCCTTTCGGAATCATGTTCTGTGGACTGATGAGTTGAAAGCAGAGATTTCGGAAGACCAGGGGACTTAAACATGGTGGTGTTGAAACATGGTGGTGGTAGTGTGATGGTGTGGGGATGCTTTGAGCCTGAACAACCTGAAGCTATTTACAGGAACATGAAGCTCTTGATGCCTGTCTGCTGTTTGGTTTCATCATCAAGAGCAGGGAAAAATTATACTAAGCTAGAAAATATTAGCACGTTTTTCCCCAATCTCTAGCAACCTGACCAATCGCACGGCTCTACTACATCACGGCTCTTTAGGAGACACCCGTCTTAGAAGGTGGTTTACCAATCCCTGGATAAAACCTTTTCTAACCATCATAAACAGCGTCTCAGACATCAGGCAGCGAATTCTTAACCATCTCATGTAGGTACTTTCTGTGAGGGAGCTTTTAGAGGTGGACGTCTGGTTCCATTCACCACCACTGCCAAAGACTCCGACTACACGGAAACATTGGAAATGACCTTGCTTACATATTACCAAAGTAAGTACACCGAACTCTGGAAAAAGTCTGTAGAATTTCCCGTAAAACATGCTGTACGAATGATCAAGCACCAACAAGCACTAACCGGACCTTGGTCGTATAAAGCCTTGGCATGTAAAGCAGCGTTCCATCCAACTTCACAAGCTGAATAAATTAAACACCTCTCCTCCTTCCTCTCCCTCTTTCTCTCTCTCGCACATCTGAGCATGAAGAAGGAATGCTAGAATGGATTAGCAGTGGCCTTTATTCTGTAAAGACTTCTGAGATGAGTCTAACGCCACCGAACAGATCAAGGACGTTTCCTCCCTATTGATATAAAGGGAGGAATATGATTAAAGGACGTCTTGTTCGTGCCTCCTTGACGAGAGTCAACCGGCTTCAGACTGTGAGGCACATTTTAAGAGCACGCATGACAACTGCCTCGGGGGGGACGCGTCACAAAGGACACGTTACGGTTAACGCTCTTGACGAACATCTGGCACCCGGACAGGGTCACGGGACCCAAAATAGTGAGCAAGTGAACACAAGCCAGGTCCAAATACAGGAAAATCCCTGTCCGCCACATTTCAGACTTGCTGTAGATCCTCACTCTGACCTGAAGTACTGCAGAAGATCTGAAGAGATCATTTTCACATTGAGTCCGCACCTGGGCTCATTTCGGAGGAGCGGGCTCATCACACACAAGAGTTCTATCTGAACCTTGCACAGGTCCGTCCGTCACTTTTCCGCACGTAGGTTTGCAAATCAGTAGGCACTAGCTCCATTCATACGCTTGATTCATATATTCCGTGGATACAAACACTCAAAGAACCGTTCAGGAACACATGCAAACGAGGAGCCATTCCCGTTTGAGAAGGTTTCTAGAGAAGCGATAACCCGGAGCGGATAGCTTCCACAAGAACCCCCAATCCCTGATATCCGAAAGACTACAGTTCTGCTCTCTAGACCATTCTCGGGCTCAAAAACTGCCGGGCAATTTTGGCTTAGTCTTCTTAGCTGAACCGGTTCGGTTTCGCTACTACAGCTGCAGGTATAAGGTCCCATCGCAGCATCTCACTGGGATTCATAGTCAGGACTTTGACTCGGCCACTGCAAAACTGAAGTGGTGGGCTTACTCTTGTTCCGCAGATCGTTCTTTTGACGCACAACCTAATTGCGCTTGAGCATCAGGTCACGTACTCCTGAAGCATTCTGTGATGCCCAGCAGAATTCATGGTCCTGTAGATAGCTTCAGGCCCAAAAGCGTTCCCACACCATCACACTACCACCACCATGTTTCAACAAGTCCCTGTCTTCTCTCCAAAAGTCCACTTTCAACTCATCAGTCCTCATCAGAACATGATTCCAAATGGCTTAGGGGTCTCAGGGGGTTTTGGGCACTACCGCCTCCATGTTTCACTGTTGGTACCATGTATTCATTGTGGAATGCGGTGTTCACTTTATGCCTGATGTTACGGGGCCCCTGGTCTTCTCAAGATTTCCACTCTCGACTCATCAGTCTACAGAGCATGATTCCAAACGGCTTAGGGGTCTTCAGGGGTTTTGGGCACTACCGCCACCACCACCATGACGACGTTTCACTGTTGGTACCATGTATTCATTGTTGATTGCAGTGTCAGAGTTATGCCTGATGTAAAGGGGTCCCCCGGCCTTCTCAAGAATTCCCTTCTCAACTCATCAGTCTTGAGAACGTGATCCCAAATGACTTAGAAGGCTCAAGGGTTTTTTGGCACTACCACCACCACCACCACCACGTTTCACTGTTGGTACCATGTATTCATTGTGGAATGCAGTGTTCACTTTATGCCTGATGTTACGGGGCCCCTGGTCTTCTCAAGACTTCCACTCTCGACTCATCAGTCTATAGAACATGATTCCAAATGGCTTAGGGGTCTTCAGGGGTTTTGGGCACTACCACCACCACCATATTTCACTGTTGGTACCATGTATTCATTGTGGAATGCAGTGTTCGCTTTATGCCTGATGTAAAGGGGTCCCCCGGCCTTCTCAAGAATTCCCCTCTCAAGTCATCTGTCTTGAGAATGTGATCCCAAACGATTTAGAAGTCTCAAGGGTTTTTTGGTACTACCGCCACCATGTTTCACTGTTGGTTAGTTGGTTAATGTCTTGTATTTCAATGATCAACTGAACCTGGTTAACCGGGTAACTAAAGGGGCATTTACTTTTTCCAAAACCAGCCTGGTGGACCTGGACAACCCCCCCCCCACCCCAGCCCACCCCCAAATAATGAATGGAATCATTATATAAAACTGCATTTTGTGTTTAGTCAGGTTGTATTAGTCTTACACTGTATTTAGTTCGAAAATTTTAAGCAAGTCCTGAAAATAATTGCCCCATTCATCTTACTGGCCGTCTCCTACCGTCTGCACAGTACTGAAGGTTTACAAAACACAGTCTGCATCTTTTCGGGGTCTTATTTTAATTATATCACATTATTAAATTACATTATTATTAGAAAACACAAATACAACAGTTCAATGAAACTCAACACTAACGAATATAAATGCTACAAACACATTAGCAACTGAAATCAATTGGACCGTGAAGACGTGTAAACAACTCGGCTCACAGCTGTTACGCTCGAAGCATTGTGAAGCATTGTGCAGCATGAATGCACGGCCTAATTTGACTTTCTACTTCAATCAGAGAGACAGATCTCCACTAAAACAGCTGATGTTGAGGCAGCGTGAGCTCAGAGAGAGTCTCAGAGGTGATCTGGCTTCAGTAAAGCTTTAAGCTCACTAGAAAAGCTCATGTACAGCAGAGCAAAGCCTTACAGAACATCCGACCATCTGATCCACAGCAGTGATTGGTGTCCTGCTCAGGCTGTACCGCTCAGTACTTTGGCAGCTCTGATAATTCAGCTAGCACGTCATCCTCAGACCAACATTTCCCAACGTCATCCTTAGGTTAACATGTCCCTTGTCCAATTACAAACAACATTTCAAATGCTCAAGCCATTTCAAATTCTTTCCCTCTGCTGTGCTCCTGCATTGAGCTGCTCCTTTGTTTATGTTCAAGATCAACTACCATGTAAGTTACACATCTTTCTTCCTTTTATAGCTTTTGCTTAGTTTTAATCAGACATGGATTGTATGTTTGAATTCAGTGCTTTACATTAGCATCGATGCTTCAGTGAAAAGCACCAGAGAGCTAGTTAATGTAGTTAGCTAGCTAATTCAGTTAGCTGTTAGCTTGGGTTATTCAGCTAACAGCTACTTAAGGGTCACAGAAGCAGAGGTTTTGCAGCTTAAAACCATTTCAACTAAACTAGCCTACTCGATCTAAAGCAAGCTGCGAAGTTGCGTGCCTGTTGCGTACGCTCTTAACAGTAAAGATGACCTAAAGGGTTCTCTGGAGCGATGTGACGGAACTTACATTGTTCTGGCCCCTGAAAGAAGATGATGGTTCTTCAAATAACGTTTTTTGTAAATGACATGAAGGTGTGATCAACATGACCTCAAAGAGTCTACACGGGGCCTGATCGATATTAAGACAGATCTGCTAACCGATAAGTAGAGAGACGGCAACAGTTTCACACTCGGCCGCACATGTGACCTAAGCAAGGACGGGCCTCATCTCTGTACCTGACTGACCCAACAGCCACGATTACAGACATCCAGTGAGCAGTGATGTCCTCCATGAGTCATCCTGTTAGTGCAGCACCATTGGCAGACGGCTGCACCACGCAGGACTACATGCACACAGACCGTTACCACGACTGTCCTTAACACCACGTCACCGTCACCAAAGACTGCAATGGTGTTGTACCAGACTGTCATGGAGTGACTCAGAACGGCAGCGGGTCATCTTCAGTGACGAGTCCCGCTTTTGTCTTGGTGGAGACGCCCAACGAATCCGTGTGTGGAGGCACCGTGGTCAGCACCAAGATGAACGGTTTGTTGTCACGCGTCACACGTCCAGAAGGCCTGGTGTCACTCCACCTCCACCCCTACCGCACCATGTGCAGGAACTGTGTGAGGATATTCAAGCTGCATGGGATGGATTATCACAGGACACCATTAGGAACCTCTACAGCTCCATGCCGAGACGTCTGGCATGTTGGGTTAACAAACACGGCGGCCCGACGCCATACTGAGAGACAGACTTCTGTATGTGTAGCTCAATAAATATTGATCATATCAGTCTAAACTGATCATCAGTTATTGATCCTGGTCACCTTTATCGTCCTTCCCAACAGACCTGCAATCCCACACCTCCTTCTGGGTGCAGCTGTTCTACTGATGATGAGTGTGTGTATGTACATCTATATAGTACATTCCTGGGTTTCCAGTTTTTGCATATGTCTCTGATGTTGCCTGCGTGTCTTATGACCCCTGCCTGTTATCTGGAGGCCCCAAATAAAGTGCCTCTGCACTAGCAGCCTGCCTCGACCCCAGGATCCATACTTCTTCGCCACATGGCCCACTCCTATGACAGTATATGACGTGTTTATGGCACGTCTATGTCAGTGCTACATAGCAGGGTCCAAGCAAAGCGTCACTCCAAGCCCACGCTGTCCTACCAATGCCGTAAGCTCTGCAGCTCAAAGATAGTACCATGTATGTCACTAGCTGTGATTAAGAGTGAGTGTACCTCTCGGAGCGCTTCGGTCTGCAGGAGCAGGTCCGTCCGCAGTCTCTCCGCCCGCTGCACATGGAAGGAGTTCCGCTGGCTCTGGATGACAAATACCACCTCCCTCAGGCCTGTACCAACACACACACACACACACACACACACACACACACACACACACACACATATATATAGGTAATTACTATGTGCCCACAGCACGGCAAGTAAACACTCATTTCAGAAAGTAGTTCACTGAGCAATGCCTCAGCCTCATGCGGGCCTCTCAAACACCAGACCTACCGACGGGATGCCAGGAAAAGCAAAACAGGTTCCGCACAGCACAGCGTCAGATCTGCACAATGTGATCGGAACTGCACACTGTAATTGTGACGTGGGGCAGAGAGCCGCTAATCATCAGACACTCTGCCGACACTCTGCGTCTACTTTGGCAGGTAATCGACTACGTGAATGAGCACAGAAGCAAATGTATTAATAGCATATGACCAGCACATCTGACTCACATGCTTTGTTTACGGAAGCTCATTTCCGCCTGGTAGGAATAACACGGTCGGAATAATGTCTCACGAGAAGGTGAGACATTATTCCGACCTGATATGACAGAGGTAGAAGACTAAGGCCTTTTCTGTTGTCATATCCATCTAGTCTTCTATCTCTGGCTTATCAGGTCGGAATAATGTCTCACTTTCTCGTGAGACATTATTCCGACTGTATAGAGGAGATGTGGAAACGACTTGATGGCACCTAATAATGATGATGATGATGATGATGACATGAGAAATCAGAGACTGTAAACCATGACCTGACCTTGACTCAGTCAACCTGTATTTCCTGTTATCCGCTGATTCACAGGGAATACTTTATTCCAGTCCAGCCAAATTAACAGTTTAATTAACCTCCATCATCCTTTCCGTGTAGGATGTGTGTTTCCTCACTCTGGAAGCCACCAACTCCCCCCTTCCTCAATTCTTCCGAGCCCAGTTTAATAAACTAATAGATCCTTCCAGAAGAAGGCAGAGTACGACCCGTTTCCAGGTTACAGAATGGGGCAGATAGGACAGAGGGGTCGAGGAGGCATTTACATTTAAGGCATTTAGCAGACGCTCTTATCCAGAGTGACTTACAACCGTGCTTAGTGTTCCATTGGATAACATTTCCCAGCTAGTATAGGAACGTTAGGCAGCAACTGGAGATACAAGATCCATCCACTGACTCGGATCTCCTCAC
This sequence comes from Semaprochilodus insignis, assembly GCA_034552555.1. Lineage (NCBI taxonomy): Eukaryota > Metazoa > Chordata > Actinopteri > Characiformes > Prochilodontidae > Semaprochilodus > Semaprochilodus insignis. The sequence continues at coordinate 31,278,162 of CM067488.1, forward strand.
AGTGCTGGGAACCAGTACTTTTACTGTTGGGTGGCGAGCTCCCACACCACCAATCAGTGAGCCCTCTGGAATATAACTGTGCGGAATGAGTTTGTTTATCCGTTCAGACATGGAATAGGAATTTCATACATCATAATTCTAAAATGCTGTCATCAATTTTACTGTGGTTTTCTGTATTACCGTCATACCGCCTGACCCAATGGACCTGTGACTGAACCGTACCTAACAGCGTGTAACTCCTCCACCAGCACCAATAACAGCTGTGATTGGATTGGGCATGTACTGGACAAGTTTCTGGATGTAGCCACATCAATGTTCAGACACTCGTACATCAAAGAATTGGGCAGTTGGGCCAGATTTGGTGGATGCCTTCCCTGGTACAATTCCGAGGAGAGTTTCCTGTAGACTGGGCCAGGGGAGAGGTATAAAGCAATGGACGCCCTACATAGGACCAGTTAACCTCTATGTTGAACACAGGAGCACTGAGGAAAGTGTCAGGGATCGTCATTGATGTTAACCAAGGCTCATCATCAACGTCGCCTCCGGTTTGCATAGGAGTACAGTAAATCGGACACCGGAGGATTGGGGAAAACGTTGCCTTCATGGACTAATCCAGGTTAGAGCTGCATAAAGTGGACAGACGGTGGTGTATATGGCGCCAAACACAGTGTACATGTCTGGGGGATGCTTTCCTGGCATGATCTTGGACCACTGATACCACTGCATGGCATCTCTAAACACTAATAGGTACTTGGCAGTCCTAGCAGATCATGTGCATCCGAACATGTTGATGTTCTTCCCTGATGGTAATGGTACCCATCAACTGGATAACGCCCCACCTCACCACACAGCGGTGCACGAGTGGTTTGAGGAACACGACAGCGACTTTGGTGTCCTTCCCTGGCCTACTAACTCAATCTCAAACCATTGGAGCACATCTGGGAACACTTGGATCACCAGGTTCACCGTGCTGACGGACAACTGCACAATTTTAGGCCTTTTCCACATACATGGAACCGGTTTTTGTTAGCCCAAATGCTTGCAGATCATCTATAC
>CM067488.1:31279717-31298063 GCA_034552555.1 Semaprochilodus insignis
CAATACCTGATGATAAATTTAGACTGATATGATCAATATTTATTGAGCTACACATACAGAAGTCTGTCTCTCAGTATGGCGTCGGGCCGCCGTGTTTGCTAACCCAACATGCCAGACGTCTCGGCATGGAGCTGTAGAGGTTCCTAATGGTGTCCTGTGATAATCCATCCCATGCAGCTTGAATATCCTCTCACAGTTCCTGCAGATGGTGCGGTAGGGGTGGAGGTGGAGTAACACTAGGCCTTCTGGACGTGTGACGCGTGACAACCAGCCGTTCGTCTTGGCGCTGACCACGGTGCCTCCACACACGGATTCGTTGGTCGTCTCCACCAAGACAAAAGCGGGACTCGTCACTGAAGATGACCCGCTGCCATTCTGAGTCACTCCATGACAGTCTGGCACGACACCATTGCAGTCTTTGGTGACGTTGACGTGGTGTTAAGCGCAGTTGTGTTTGTGATTGGCTGTGTGTAAGAAACATCTCTACACTGGAGCTACGAGGCTTTTTGGGCCGGCTTGCCTAAGTGAGGCTACATCGCAGCTACGTGGCTGACTGGGCCAGCTGTTGGGGCGACACTGCATTGCAGCTATGAAGCTATGAGGACACTTCTGACCTTCGAGTCTTCCTGGGCCGACCGCCTATAAGCCGCACTGCAGTCGAGGAGCGAGATCTTACCCTGCAGATGCTCAAGTGTATAGATTTCTTCTTACACCCCGAGCGTATAGACACATCTGGATGTTGTGCAGTGATATGCCAGTGAAGCTCTTTGGCCCCAGTTCAACACATCAGTGTCCTGTACTACCGCGTGCTGGAGGCGGCCTGCTCATTTCAGCCGTGTGGAATTCAGCTGACTTGAGGAAATGGCTTGTTTGTGATAGCGGGGAGTCAGGGGGAGTTTCAGAAAGTTATATACACTCCGCCTGACCACACTTCCTCCCTCTCTCTCTCTCTCTCTCTCTCTCTCTGTCTCTCTCAACTGTAAAAAGGGGACGGCCCACTTGTCCTCCACCTGCCCATTTCTATGAGGCGCGCTGTAACTGGCTAAACTGCCCTGACAAGTGCAGGGAGGGTTAAAACACGCCAGCCTACATCTCCTCACAGCGTTCATACACACACAGACACACATACGCTGATGAGCGAGCGCATGGGATAAGACACAGCTCTCTCTCTGTCTCTCCAAGGAGAAGTAAAACAGCGTGAAAACAGACAGAGAGAGAGAGAGAGAGAGAGAGAGGAAGGGGGGAAGAAATAAAGTAGGAGGGCTGGAGCTAACCCCAATGCTTCCAAACAGCTAGCGCTGAAGGATAGTGTTGGCACAGTGCCAGCCGGACATGCCGGACCCGGAGCAGCTGGACTCCTCCACGGAGCGGGACAGGGTCATTCTGGCCAGCTTGCCTGCGGACCTGCTGCCAACCGGCAACTTTCGCGGGAAGTTTAAGAAGATGCGATCCAAGAAGAGGCCCACAATTCTGGCATGTATGTGCTGATCAGACCCAGCTGGGTTTAACACATCACACCGCAGTCAGGTCATTAACCAGAGGCTTGGAGAGACACATAGCCGGGTCTATCTGAGGTCATGTAAAGCTGACACACTTAAACTGTTCTCTAATGTTCTAGATAGAAGGTATGTGATTATGTTGGGGGTAAAAAAGTCCAGATGTGGTTCTACACTGTGTCCATTTCCCCCCTATGATCTGGTTCTAGAATGAAACAAGTTGTTTCCTGTTTGTTGGTGAGCTCATGAATAATTAGATGAGCTCTGCTCTGATTGGCTGGTTTACAGCGAGACGCCGCCCATGATGATCACACAGAAGCACCATGGGGAAATTGGCTAAATAAAATGGGCCTCTGTGTAAATAAGCTCCGCCCTCATACTATTTAGTTAGCTATGCTAGTTACTTGGAGCTAATGCTAGTAGCTAACGTTCCCTGTACTAGCTACTGGCTCTCCATCTGGACATCAACACACAGTAGATTAAAGTTGATCCTCACTATGGAACTCTCAGTTTAAGATGATCTGCTTCAACCGGCAAACACGGATACAATCACACAGCATGGCTGCTACTTACAGGCTGCTGTTGGTGTTGTGATGCTAATGAAGGTGGAGCTGCTCCTCTCTTCAGTCTCTTCAGGGTCAAACGCTGAGCGGAGCTGCTCCATATTGTCCAAGAGTTTGGGAAACTGTCCGGAGTGAAATGTGCAGACTGTAGGATTAAAGTTGTTCCGGGATCCTGTTAAAGATGTGGGAGCTGAAGTTCCTGTTCTCCAGCTTGTTTTGGGAGTTCTCTGTTCCACCTTAAATGGTGCTGCAGGACATTCTGGCGCCTGCACAAGCTGCAGCATTTAAGGTGGAACGGAACATTGGATTAAGAAGCTGGTGAATAGGAAGAACTTCAGCCTGGTTTAAAGATGAACATCCACCATGTACCGCTGACAGTTGGGATCCTGGGGAAGGGAATGGAAAGTGCCGACATCCCCTTCCCAGCCTGGACATAGTCCACCATGTTGGTTCTGTAGCTCCGTTGGGGTCGTATGTAAATATTGGGGGTGTAAATATTAATGAGTCTGTTCCGGAACAGTTTAGGATTTTGGAATCGGCCTGTTTTCCCGTCCTCTTTTGGAAATGCAGGATTTGGATTTGAAGGAGGAACAACAGTGTTTGAGGTTCACAGTATGTGGGTTCTAGGTACTAAACTCTCCTTATTACACCATCACAGTGTACATTGAGTTTTAATGGCTTATTTGTTGTGTTCTGGATGAGCAGAACATTTAGGTGATGCTGGGTTAGTGAGAGACACCATTCCAACTGGTCGGTCTAAGTGGGAATGGTGTGCTTGTATACGGCTTTTTGATCCCACATATGGTTTCCTGAAAAAAAACTTAAATTCTGAAAGTATCCCCATTAGGAATGAATGGGATGGAAAAGTGCACACCCATCTACTGTACTTCTGCTTGACCCACAGACAGGCAGACCCCCGAGCACATATTCAATGTTGGTCTGACTTGCACTCGTCTGTTTGGCTTTTTCTCCATCCCTCATTTCTCCCTTAGAGTCCCATTCATTTTTAGCAACCTCTTAGCTGCCGACCAGCAACAAGCATCATCTGTGCAACCACGCCGCACTCCGTCTTCAGGAAGTGCACTGTTCTAGTTACAGCTTCTGTTCTTTTCAGGAGACTCACTCAGTCAGCAACACCTCCAAAGTTCAGTTAAATACAGACATGGACGAACACGTCTGTCCATCCTCTACATTCGTTTCATCCGTGTTGGTGCCATTGTGTTCTCTGAGAGCTTCTGGATATGGCCAGAACGGAGCAGTACCATTGGAGATGGGTGGGGGGCAGTGTAGCCAGTAGTTCAAGCGAAACATGATCGTTGCCATATGGACATGATGAAGAAGAAACTCCGAAAAAAACGAAGAAAACGGAAGTTATGGCGGAATATCCAAGCTAAATATTGTTTCAAATCACGATATATATAGTTTTAATATGAACCAAGAACCACAAACAGAAATCAAAGACACGAGAATGATTAGAAATGAAACCCTAGTAAGATCAAGGAACAGAACCAGAACAACCAACAGGGGGACAAAACACCAAGGGAACAACCTGGAAGTCTAAATACAGAAGGACTGACGAGGAATACACACGGATGGGCGAGAAACTGGGAATAGGTGAGGGGCGTGACCTGGGGCGGAGACAAGGAGGAGCTAGAAACTGGGAATAGGTGAGGGGCGTGACCTGGGGCGGAGACGAGGAGGAGCTAGATACTGGGAATAGGTGAGGGGCGTGACCTGGGGCAGAGACAAGGAGGAGCGAGAAACTGGGAATAGGTGAGGGCCATGACCTGGGGTGGAGACAAGGAGGGAGCAAGAAACTGGGAATAGGTGAGGGGCGTGACCTGGGGCGGAGACAAGGAGGAGCTAGATACTGGGAATAGGTGAGGGGCGTGACCTGGGGCGGAGACAAGGAGTAGCGAGAAACTGGGAATAGGTGAGGGGCGTGACCTGGGGCGGAGACGAGGAGGAGCTAGATACTGGGAATAGGTGAGGGGCGTGACCTGGGGCGGAGACAAGGAGTAGCGAGAAACTGGGAATAGGTGAGGGGCGTGACCTGGGGCGGAGACGAGGAGGAGCTAGATACTGGGAATAGGTGAGGGGCGTGACCTGGGGCGGAGACAAGGAGGAGCAAGAAACTGGGAATAGGTGAGGGCCGTGACCTGGGGCGGAGACAAGGAGGAGCGAGAAACTGGGAATAGGTGAGGGCCGTGACCTGGGGGCGGAGACAAGGAGGAGCTAGAAACCAAAATTAACAAAAGCACTTGGAAAATGACAGGAACGTGAGGCAAGGTAAACAAAGACAGACACAGGTAGGGAGGAAAACTGGGAAACAGAGGGTGACAATATGCAGCTGGAGAATTTGGTGTATATCAAAGAGAAGATTTATTATGTTATGGAATCAAAATGGCCCAAAGTCTCAAAGCTGACCAGTGCGTGATATTGTTGTTTTTTATTTTTATGCACCATTTGAACACAGCAGCTGCTGTTTACACCGTGTTTACATTTCATTATGAATGGACCGACAGAAATGACCCAAAACTGGTTGGAAAGACGTCTGGTTCCATTGACTTACATTATAATGAAATTAGGTTTTTGCCCTCTCCTGTAAAGTTACCATTCTGGAGATACATGGGCAGCGTAGATATGCAGCCTGCCTCAGCCGCAACACGACACAGTCACTTGTACTTATTGAGTGGCTCTTTTGGGGAACTGACAGTATCTCCTCTGTGCCTCCGCTGAATGGACTGGAGATGAAATAAATAATGGAATGCTCTCGGAAGTCTGAAGCACGAGAGATGAATAAACAACACATAGAGGAGTGTGGGTCAGTATGGCTGTGGATTAGAGTTTGGGGGTCTGCCCAGAGATGTATGTGAAAGGGTTTCTGTCCGTCAAGCAAAAGTACAGTAGATGGGCGTGCACTTTTCCGCCCCATTCATCCTTAATGGGAAAAAAGTCTGGAAAAATTCATTGCTACGCGGAAACTGTACATCCAATCAAAAAGCTGTGTATAAGCCCAAATGACACAATCAGACCGGATAATCTGGAGTTTGAACGATCTTGATATCTTGAAAACTGCAGAACCGTGAGTTGTTCCGGGAACTACCCGATGAGTGGTTCTTTAGGGAACCAAAATGAAGGATTTCCTTTTTGGCACCTTTGGTTTCTTTAAGGAACCAAAAGTGGTGTATCGTATCCCTCCAAGGAACCCTTTTTGGCACCTGTAAGACTGCGGGTTAGAACCTTTTCTTGATGTAAAGGCTCCTAAAACTTCACAGAGGTTCCTCACACATCTCTTTACAAAGTGGTTCTTGAAAAGGCCATCTACTTAAAGTTCTTATAGGGAACCAAAAGTAGTTCTTCTATGCCTTCACCTTTCTTCATGCTCAGAAACGGTTCTTTTGAGAACCATCCATAGCCCTTTTCCACCAACACGGAATATGACTGCTCTGTTTTATGAGTGGACTCGTGGCCGACTGCTCTGCCAGGGTAGGTGTAGCCAGCGCGCAGCAGCTACTACTCTGGAGTAAGTGTGAAATGCCTCACTTCCAGGCCTGTTTATTATGGCTACCTCAGGAATTTAGCGTCTCGTTGCTAAAACACCATGCTCGTACCTCGCTCGCTACACTGTTAACCCACACACCTTTGGCAGGGAGACAGAACGGCACTAGATACTCCGCTAGCTGATTCGGGCTGAAGGTGAGTGGAGGCTTCTTTTAGATCCTGACCGGATATTCATTAGGTATGTGGTCGGAATGAGCTTGTGCTGGGATCTCCAGGCCTGCTGTTCATACCAGGGATCTCTTTTGGAGTCTATTGGGATTGGATCTCTCTCGCTGGATCGTTGGCTGGTTCTTGTTCTTATATCTAAACAGGTACTGGAACTATACGGTTCTAAGAAAAGCATGTTTAACTAGACAAGTGCATTTCCTGAAGCTTAAGTGGTTCCCACTTCCTGCTAGGCTGTTGCTAGGCTGTGGTTGCTGTAGGAGGAGCAAAGGAATGAATAGAAGACACATAGAGGAGTGCGGGTCAGTATGGCTGTGGACTGAAGTTTGGTGGCTGTAGGTTAAAAGAGACTAGGGATTGAATGGTGGTGAAAGTGAATGGAAGTCTATGGGAGAAACGAGGGATGGAGGGGAGAGACAAACAGACGAGTGCGAGTCAGACCAACATTGGATTTGTGTTCGGGGTTCTGTCTTGAGGTAGTGTGTGTGAAATGGTGTCTGTCAGTCAAGTGGAAGTACAGTAGATGGGTGTGTACTTTTTCCCCCCATTCATTCTTGATGGGAAAAAATTCCGGAAAAATCCATTCCGACGCGGAATCCGTACATCCAATCAAAAAGCTGTATATAAGCCCAAATCACACAATCAGACCGGATAATCTGGAGTTGGAACGGTGTGAACAGTCTGGGAACTGTCCGTGGAGGGGTTCTTTAGGGAACCGACAGTATTTCGTCTGTGCTCCAAACATGCGGATGTTGTATGAAGGTTCTGAAACAGAGGCTCTCTAAAGAACCATTAAAAGGTTCTTAACCGAACTGACGGCGGTTCTTTTTGGCACCTTTGTTTTAAACCGTCTACTGATGTTTCTTTAAGGAGCCAAAAGTGCTTCCTGTGTTGTATCCCTGAAAGGAACCTTTATGGGGACTGCGGTTTAGAACCTTTCCATGATGTAGAGGCTCCTTAAACTTCACAGAGGTTCTAAACACATCTCATTTACAAAGCGGTTCTTTAAAAGACCGTCTATTGAACGTTCTTATATGGAGCCATAAGTAGTTCTCCTATGCCGTCAGTCTTCTTCACGTGCAGATATCCCTCATTTACAGAAATGGTTCTTTTGAGAACCATCTATAAGCCTTTTCCACCAACATGGAACAGGTTCTGTTCTGGTCTGCACATCTAATTTTGCAGGTCATTTTCATTTCCAAGTTCAGAACCTGAACAGTTTGTTCCCAGATGGAACCAAAGTATAGGAGGTCCTTCAGCATGAACCGCAGCGACATTCGTGGGCGTGTCAGTTGTTGAGGAGAGGGAAGGCAACAATGGTGCCACCCAGTGGTCTGCTGGAGAACCTCTTCTAGGTCTTCTTATCTCCAGTAGTTGATCCGTGCTGCTTCCTGGATATAAACAAACATCTGGAATAACAGCCCAAACACTCACAGGCCATCTATACGCTCCGCCATCTTGGTACTGCTGTTTACTCCCGCTGTGCAGCGCCCCCTGTTGATGTGGGTGACGTATCCTTTGACGTTCCAAAAAAAACTGGTGCAATCGCAGGCTGGTTCCCTGAGTAACACCAAGGTTCTAAGAAGCCTGAATGGAAACAGTTCAAGAGCCAGGGTTCTTTTGGTTGGAAAGGGCTACCATTGACAGAATCCTCAGATCCAAGTTCAGATCCGTATGGAGCTCCATCAGACTACACCACAGTTCTTCCCTACCTGTCTACCTCATTTAGCCATATGAGTTCTTTTGAGATCCATCCGTTGAAAGGTTCTATAGGGAACCAAACAGGTGGTTGTTTTAAGGGACCACTCCAGAGATCCCTCTTCAGCACCTGTACATGAAGGAGCGCTGATGCAGGATTACGGGAATGAGATAAGGAGATGTTTTGACTGGGGATGTTTAAAGGGAGAGCTTGAAAGAAAAGTGAGCTTGTTTTGGAAAACGAGGCCAAACCGAAAGTAAAGACGGAGATAGAGGAGCCCAGGGAGGAAGGGAGGGAGGTGAAGGGAGGAGAGGTAGAAGTTCTGATATACCACAGCGGAGTCTGCATCGCTCAGACATGCTTGGCATTCCTGTCCTTCACTGGAGGTAGGAAATGCTTCTAATAAGCTCTTAGCCTGACTTCAGAGCCCCACTGCTGCTCAGAACACGCTTACATCCCACTTTCACTGGTTCTGCACTCCCCACAGTGAGGCCTCGTCGCTGAGCGCCGGCTCCTTCACAGGTCTGTTGCTGTCGGATCAAATCCCAGTATCTCCAACAAGCTAACTTTTCCATGGAATGAGATCATTTAGGCCATTTTTATTGGTGCGTTCATCATCACAGAAAAAGACTTCAACAATGGAGATACAAGTTTGTGTTCCTACAGCAACAGTATGAAAATGAAAATGAGTCCTATTTCCTAATATTCGGAAACGGGAAAGCCACTCATTCCTGGCTCGTGCTGCCATGGGAGTGCGAGAGGCATTGCTGTCTCTTGCTGCCTGTTTAAAAACAAGCATTCGCCTTCACAGCATAATGCGTCCCACTCTGCGTCTTGGCTGGTATCAGAAGTGGGATGGCGCCCCCCAGCAGCCTGGAGCGCCCCCCAGCAGCCTCTTCCACAAAGGTGAATTCCTTATAGGCGAATGGTGGAGAAGACTGAAACTGGTGTACGGGTGGACCACTGCGGTGCCCTGAGGAAGACAACAGAGTATGTGTGTTTCCTGGAACGGTAGACATTCCGAAACCCCTGCTGCTGAGAGAGCTTTGGGAGGGGGAAGGGGGGTTGCTGGCTAAAACACAGTATTATCCTCATACTCATCTGTATTCCCGCCCTGTCTGGAACGCTCTGTTAGAGCTGCTGTGACTTTCAGCCCCGCCTCCTGATGAGCCCATTGTGCTTTGATTGGTCAACTCATCCACCAGTCTGTTCTGATTGGTCTCCGGTAGTATTGCACATCCTCCAGTAGCTGCTGAGTGTTGTGTGAGGGCGTGTCTTGCTTGCCAGTAGGCGGGCGATAAGGACTGGGTTACAAGATGATGTCTCTCTGTAACCAAGAAAATGGCTGGAATTCCAACTAGGTGTTGGAATAGCAGCTGGGAAAAGTTGTTCCTCTACATACATAACAGGTCCTCTGCGTGGTGGTGTGACTGCTAGCTATTTCAGGACTCGGGAGTCAGATTAATTCCTGTTGATACACGATCCAGCATTGTCTGCTTGATATCATCCCGGAAATGATAGCTGGTACAGGACGGGAAACATCTCGACACCACAGTGAAACGGCAGAGCGTTCAGACGAGAGCAGAGCAGTGGAAGAGTCCCAGAGGATGGTTCTAATGGTTGGGAATATTGTGCCTGCAGTTCTAATGGAAGAGCGGAGGTACGTGCTGCCCTGACTTCTTCACTGCTTTGTCTTATTTGAGGCATGTTTGACCCGTCATCCCCCACTTCGGCTGCGTCTGGTTAATGGTGTGGTTGAAAGGCGAGGAGGGAACTCTGGGAATTATGTAATCTGGCCCACAGGGAGCCCCGAGCACTGACGGGCTAATCTGATTAGATTAACGGGGCTGGACACTCCTGAGGTTGCAGATTGGGAGCTGCTGCATATGGAGATGGTGGAAATGTGCAATTGCACACAGGGTGGATGAACCTGATGATGGAAAGATGCCAAAATGAAGGTGCCAAAAAGGGTTCCTTGCATGATGCCATATAAGAACCACTGTTGGTTCCTTAAAAACGTTCTTGTAATTGAGTGTGCAGAACCTTCTCAAAGAATAAAGAAGCTCCGTGCACTGTAAACGTTCTAAGAAGAACTCTGACATTGAACTTTAGCATCAAGTCCATTAATCAAGCATGGTTCTTCAGGGTATCAGAGCTGGTTCTTCTATGGCATGCCTCAGGAACCCTCGTTTTCGTTCTGGAATAAAGATCCCGGGTTCTCTATGAATCGCCAATCATAACCGCTTATAGAGGAGATTCCGGCCAGTAGCCAGACTCCGGAGCTTTCACCTCGATAAGCATTTCCTCCGTTTATTAGAACCCCGGTAGGATTTCCGTTCACCTGAGAACAATAGAGAGACGCGCTCTCCCTCTCTCTCTCCCTCTCTCTCTCTTTCTCTCTCTTCTCTCTCTCCCTCTCCTTCTCTCTCTCTCTCTCTGTCTCTCTCTCCCATTCTCTTTCTCTCTCTCTCTCTCCCTCTCTCTCTCCCTCTCTCTGTCTCTCTCTCTCTCAGCTGCTCTGCAGGCCGGTTAACACCAGCGGCTGCATTATGTAATGAAGGTCAAGTAGTCCACAGTGTGTGGATGGAGAGGGGGCGGAGGGGATTACCGCAGCAGCGTCCAGCCGTGTGTGGAAGGAGGGATTGGGAGATGACCCAAACACAGAGGAGAACCGACCCACTGATTCAGAAATGCATATCAGCCCAGTTATTACTTTACAGACACAGATCTGTGAGAACCCGGTCCGTACTCTACAGCTCTGAGCGTGTTAGGAACGTTAGGATCAGGATTAATGTTGGGTTTAGGATCAGGAGAAGTTACTCTTTATGCAGGGTTGAATTTAGGTGTTGGCTTAAGTTTAAGGTTCATGTTAGATTTAGGGGTTTAATGTTAAGTTAGGTTTAGGGTTGAGTTTAAGATTAAATTAAGTTTAGGGTTTGGGTGTTGGGCTGGATTTAAAGTTTAGGTTTAGGGTTGAGTTTAAAGTTTAGTTATGGGAATTGGGATTAAGGGTAGGTTTAGGGTTGAGTTTATGTTAGGTTAGGTTTAGGGTTCAGGTATTGGATTGGGTTTAAGGTTAGGTTAGGTTTAGGTTTGAGTTTTGAGCTAGGTTTAGAGTTTTTATTGGATTCTGTTTAAGATTAGGTTTAGGGTTTGGGTATTGGGTTGCATTTAAGGTTAGGTTTAGGGTTTATATTAAGTTAGTTTAAGGGTTGAGCTTAATGTTAGGTTAAGTCTAGGGTTTATATTTTGAGTTAGGTTTAGGTAATGGGTTGGGTTTAAAATTAGGTTATGTTTAGGGCTTTAGTTTTGAGCTAGGAATAGGATTTGGGTATTGGATTGGGTTTAAGTTAGGTTAGGTTTAAAGTTTGGGTATTGGGTTGGGTTTAAGGTTAGGTTTAGGGTTTGGTCTGTGTTTCATGTTAGGATAGGTTTAGGATGGAGCTTATTGTTGGGTTACATTTCATGTTTAGTTAAGTTTGGGGTTTTGTGTTTTGGGTTAGGTGTAAGGTTTAGGTGATGGGTTTAGTTTAAGTTTAGGGTTTAGGTAATTGGTTAGGGTTTAAGGTTAGGTTAGGTTTAGGGTTTGGGTTTGAGTTAGGTTTTAGGTTTAGGTACTGGGTTGAGTTTAAAGTAAGGTTAGGTTTACGGTTTGGGTTTTGAGTTCGGTTTAAACTTTAGGTAATTGGTTGAGTTTAAAGTTAGGTTAGGTTTAGGGTTTGGGTTTTGAGTAAGGTTTAGGTAATAGGTTGAGTTTAAGATTAAGTTTAGGGGTTGGGTTTTGAGTAAGTTTTAGGTAGTGGGGTTGAGTTTAAAGTTAGGTTAGGTTTAGGGTTTGGAGTTTGAGTTAGGTTTAAGGTTTAGGTAGTGGGGTTGAGTTTAAAGTTAGGTTAGGTTTAGAGTTTGGATTTTGAGTTAGGTTTAAGGTTTAGGTAGCGGGTTGAGTTTAAAGTTAGGTTAGGTTTAGGGTTTGGATTTTGAGTTAGGTTTAACGTTTAGGTAGTGGGGTTGAGTTTAAAGTTAGGTTAGGTTTAAGGTTTGGGTTAGTGAGCTAAGCTGAGTTTCTTCTTCAGAGTCTGATGGACTGTGCCGTGGTCCGAATCCCGTTTTGGAAGGTGCTTGTGTGATGCTTGTGCCGGGGTTTTGAAGATGGAGATGTGGGAATAGATGGCATTGATTGGTCTGATTGCTTCTCTGGGGTTTTGGACCAGACTGGATGCCTACCTCCTGGGTTGTGGAACGTCAGCACTGTAGTGTGAGGAGAAGTGCTGCCACTGATATTCTGCTTGCGGGGCGGGACGGATCTCTGTAGTTGCTCGTGTTTGATTGGCATTTCAATTGAGTTGGGAAATACCTCCATCCGCGTTAGCAGCATTTTTAATTCCCTGTGTCGTCAGAGAGAGAGGGAAACCATTCTTCTCATAATTAGCATCTTCATTTTCTGAGATATTGAATTTTGCCTTGGCACCAGCAGCATAAGCACGCGGTATCCATGGCAACCCAACATGTGGTAAATGTTTGGGATTCTCGAGGACAGACAATCACCTGATTGCTCTCAGAAGCATGGGGGAACTAGGCTCGGATCGCTGACTGTGCACAAAGCAAAAGGTCATGAAAGGTCAGTGCTGAAGATGCTGGAGTGGAGCTTGAGTCCGTTTGGGGTCGTGATACATGCAGAGCCAATAATGTTGTTATAGTCTGGAGTCAGCTTTCAGATTGGAGAATAGCTGCTCCCAGAAGGAATCAACCCACAGGACTGAAACTTGGTGTGTAGGTCTGACATTGTGAGACATACTAATGATTCAAGTTTCACACTCGGCCACGCATGTGACATAACCAAGGACGGGTCTTATCTCTGTACCTGACTGACCCAACAGCCACGATTACAGACATCCAGCGAGCAGTGGTGTCCTCCATGAGTCATCCTGTTAGTGCAGCACCATTGGCAGACGGCTGCACCACGCAGGACTACATGTACACAGACCGTTACCACGACTGTCCTTAACACCACGTCACCGTCACCAAAGACTGCAATGGTGTCGTGCCAGACTGTCATGGAGTGACACCGTGGTCAGCACCAAGATGAACGGTTTGTTGTCACACGTCCAGAAGGCCTGGTGTCCCTCCACCTCCACCCCTACCGCACCATCTGCAGGAACTGTGTGAGGATATTGACGCTGCATGGGATGGATTATCACAGGACACCATTAGGAACCTCTACAGCTCCATACCGAGACGTCTGGCATGTTGGGTTAGCAAACACGGCGGCCCGACGCCATACTGAGAGACAGACTTCTGTATGTGTAGCTCAATAAATATTGATCATATCAGTCTAAATTTATCATCAGTTATTGATCCTGGTAACCTTTATCTTCCTTCCCAACACACCTGCAATCCCACACCTCCTTCTGGGTGCAGCTGTTCGTTTGGTGATGAGTGTATTTTAGAGATAAATAAATAGCAGTTCAGTATATTTATATCTATCTCTACACGTAAGGGCTGAGAAATACAGCCTAGCCCTGTCTTCTGTGCTGCGTTCCGGAGGGAACCTGGTTTGATACTGACTTGAGATGTAACTCACCAACATCAACATGAAGTCCTTAATTCCAAGCCAAACATATTTAGCTTTACAGCCACTAGAGCCAGAATGAAGTTCGGTTCCTCTGGCTACAGACCTGTCGGCCTGGTCAGCCTCAGTCGGTGTCCCTCTCTCGGCCAGAGATGCCATAATTAACCACTCTGGGATAAGAGGATTTCTCCCCCCCGCTTTGACCCGCCTGCCTCTCCGCCAGCACTGGAAAGCAACCTGCCTCAGAGAGAGAGAGAGAGAGAGAGAGAGAGAGAGAGAGAGAGGGAGGGAGAGGGAGGGAGAGCAAGAGAGAGCAGGAGGGAGGGAGACGGAGGGAGGGAGAGAGAGAGGAGGAGGGGCAGTGTGCGTTCTTGGCAGCAGTCGTATTGTTTCGCATCACTGTCGGACAGCAGCAGCAGCAGCAGCAGCAGCAGCGCCGGCAGCACTCTCCACCTGCCTGCAGCAGGCAGGAGGAGGAAACAAACAGCAGACCAACACAGCACTGACCACTCGGACTAACTGACCCTCGGGCCTGCAGCCATGGCCAGCCAGCAGGACTCGGGCTTCTTCGAGATCAGCATCAAGTCTCTGCTGAAGTCCTGGAGTGGCAGTGAGTAGCAGTGCTGTGTAGCAGCTGAACTTTGGATGGATGGATGGATGGATGGATGGATGGATGATGACCGTGATGTTATGAGACTGCTTCTATATGTAATCTTAATGCTAAATAAGATCAAAGTAGCGATGGAGCTACGACACCTGACTGACAGATGTTGACAGACGTGTGGGTGAATGTGAGTTCTGTTATTAATGGTAGGGACCGGTCATGAGGGTTCTAGGTACCACTTTAGACTAAGGCACCTTCATAAGGAGTTCATTAATGGGTTTTGGTTGGGTCATAAACACTTTGCAAAGTATGAATAACCAGTCATGCAGTTATATGGTGGTTGCTTTGGCTGTTGCTCTGGCATGCTGTAGACTGGGGTTCGATCTCTTACCTGGGCTAGCGCCCTACATTATACCAATAAGAGTCCTTGGGTGAGACTCTGCTGACACCTGCCTCTGTACGGAATGGGGCAGTCGTGGGCTGGAGTAACCGGAGGGTCGCCGGTTTGATTGCCTGAACCGACAGTAACGACTGAAGTGCCCTTGAGCAAAGCACCTAACCCCCAACTGCTAACCGGGCACCGTGGATAGGGCTGCCCAGTGCTCCGGGCAAGTGTGCTCACTGGCCCCTAGTGTGCGTGTGTGTATGTGGGTGTTTCACTTTTCACTTCACTGAACCTAAGCAGTGTAAATGTATGTGGGTTCACTGTTAGACTAAGAACGGGTCACTGTTGCCCTTCTTATTTAAATCAATTAATCAATCAGGAATTAATTAATAATTATTAATTAGCAATACATCTGAGATGTATAGATTTACATCTTAAGGAACTGAAAATTAAATTAAAGTGGATTTTAATCTGAAAGTCCGTGTAGAGCACAACAATAAACTCAAACACAGTGATAAAAGAATTAAGAGAACAACTAATATGTAATTAATAAAGGGTAAATAAATTATAAAATTAATACAATAAACTAATTCATAAGATTGTAGCATAGTAAATATGCAAATTAATACAAAAACAGAAAAAAAAGAGATATAAAAGCTATAATAAAAAAATACAATTAGTTAAAAATAAAATAAATATTTTATTTTATAATAAAAATAATAATATTCTTGTATGTGGTATAACTGCTTATTAATGGTTTTAAGGTTATTTTTTATGATCTAATTAATAACATTAATAAGCCCATTTTAAACCCTTCATAAAGTGGTACCCGTTCCTGTGTATGTACATTATCTGCACGTTGTTTACATCTAGAATCGCTCCGGCAGTCGGAGTCTGTTAGCTAATCAGGTGTCGCTACATAGAGAAGGAGCTGCTTTAGGTGTGGAACAACTTGGGAAGCTTTGTTTTTTGGGATTGGGATGGTCTCGTGCTCTTTTGACCCCCACCCCCCACCTCGACTCTGCGTTCGTATCTCCTCTGAGTCTCAGGAGCAGGGAGAGATCTTTAAATAGCTCCCGTTCCATTCAGGGACTCTGCTAATAGGATTAGGGCTGGTGCAGCTTTATTGCCGTGCGTTCCGAGCCTCTTCCGTGTGGGACATGCTTATATCATAGTCATATGAGCAGTTCTGTAATGAACATATGTGGGCTGCTTTATGTAGGAAGAACGGATTAAAGGGAAAAAGGCTTGATGCTTCCAGCAGGGAAGAGTTGCGTAACAGCAGGGCTTCATCGTGTTTACATCCAGTCATGGTGGCATCAGTCGTTTCAGCGTCTCCCTGAGTTACTTTCACTTAGGAGTGCTGTCAAAGCAAAACGTCCCATAATCCCCAAGTTGGTCATTTTCCAGTTTTTGCCATAGTTGGGAAGTGAATGTAGTCCTGTACATTGTGTGTAAATTCCATGATGAACGGACCCAAAGAAATGGCCCCGAATGACCTGGAAAGATGTCTGGTTCCATTGACTTACATTAAAAGTAAGCTACGTTTTCCCTTCTCCTGTAAAGTTAGCATTCCTGAGATACAGTGTTTCTGTTTTCGTACAGCACCTGATTAGAACACATGCTAACACTTTCCTATGAAGCCTGTCTTCATAATGCTATCATAATGCATTTATAAGGTGTTATAAGGCACCAATAATACCAGACATAAGCTTGTATAATTACTTACAACTAGTTATAAGTAGGTTTAGTTTAGGGTTTAGGGCATGCATAACACTTTATAAACAGGAGTATGCAACTTTATAATGCGAGGCTTCATAAGGCACTATAACATCTGCTCATAAGAACACTGTAGACACTAATGCTATAATGCACCATAACACTTCATAGAGGTTTATGCCAGGTCATTACAGGCTTTAAGTGGAGTGAGTTTTTTTAACACTTCCTATGTACCCTGTATTCGTAATCCTATCTAAATGCATTTATAAGGTGTTATAAGGTGCTATAAGGCATATACTGTATAATACCTAATTATACCAGGCATAAGCTTGTATAATTACTTATAACTAGTTATTATTACATGCTAAACACACTTTGCAACTTTATAATGTCAGGTTTCATATACACTAAAACACCTGTTCATAAGAACATTATGAGCAAGTCTTAATAAAGCAGAGCAGCATATTCATAATGTATGTCCCGTATTACCAGCTAGGCAATCTCACTTCACTCAGAGCCTGTAAAGACCACTTATAACGCTCTATGATGTATAATGTACTGAAATGGACTTTTTTTCAGGCATTATATAGCATACATAACACCTTATAATACTTGGCGCAAGGTTGTTCTATGTCTCCTAAATAGTTATAATGAAGTGCATAGTACTTAACAATGCAGCTTATAATGTCAGGGTTCATAACACTTTATAATACCTGCCCATAAGCTTCATTTCAGTACATTATAGCTCATAGTGCGTTATAAGTGGTCTTTACAGGCTCTAAGTGAAGTGAGATTGTCTAACTGGTCATACGGCACATACAGTATGAATATGTTTGAAGCCGTAGCTGAGCTGGTACAACATACATGCTTATAATGCTCTTATGAACAGGTGTTTTAGTGCATAATGAAGCCTGACATTATAAAGTTGCATACAAAGTTTCTCCTGTTTTATAAAGTGATATGCATGCATATGTATTATGTATGCCTTATAACACCTTATAAATGCATTTAGATATCATTATGAATACAGGGTTCATACTAAGTGAACCTCACTTCCTCCAAAATCCTAACATGGCCTGACATAAAGCTCTATAAAGTGTTATGGTGCATTATGGCATTAGTGTTCTTATGAGCGGATATTATAGTGCCTTATGAAGCCTGGCATTATAAGTTGCATTATTAAGCGTTATGGGTGTCATTATAACTACTCAACATACATTAAACAAGCTTATGCCAAGGGTTATAAGATGTTATGTATGCTATATAATGCCTCATAAATGCCTTTATAGTGCATTATGAATACAGGATTCATAGGAAGTGTTGCTGAATGTATGACAGCAGCAGTTTTGTCCTCCAGGGCTCCAGATCATTTGCATTCATCTGTATGTTATTCCTCGTCGTTGCAGAGAGATCCTTGATTTGGATCCGTGGGAATGATTTTCTCCCCTCCATGACTGCCGCGTGGAGCTCCGCTGCTGTGGACAGAGCCGCGGCTGACATGTTTTGTGGATATTGCTTTGTAATTCTCCGGCATTCCGGGGACACGGAGTGCTCCAGACGGCAGCGTGCATCAGCCTGTGCATCAGCCTGCTCACCAGCCTCTCTCTGCACCAATCAGGCACGAGGGATGGTCAGGCTTCGGCCAATCAGGGCTCAGCAGGCAGAGTGGAACTTGTTGAGCGCTCTCTGCTGCTGTCTGACGATGACCCAGAAACAGAACAAGTTCCTCTGTTTGTGCGGCTGTGCTGGGGCAGGGCTTTGTCTTACTCTCCTTGGAAACCGTAGGAGGCTGGTGTTTGGGTGCGGCTGGTGAAGCGGACTTATTAATTCCTTTTCCAGAGGTTGATTAATTCTTTTCTCCAGGGCATGGCTGTGAAATGCAAGGGCCCAGGCAGTCGGCCTACCCGGGTAGTTTGGAGAAACACCAGTTGTACACAGTTTCCTCCCTAGCTCGGATTTATCCCATCAGCCAAAACATGTTTAGGTTCCAAAATGTTCTCATTCACATGGAAAGCTGTGAGGCGAAAATCGGAAAAATATCCAACCTTCCAGGAATTTCTAATCAGTTCACTCAAATCCCTGCGTTATATCTGCATGTAAATCTGTAGGACTGTCTGGAATACCGTTTTATGGGCTCAGGAACTCTGACAGTAATCTAAAGCGAATATCCGATGTCCTACCTTGGCGGTGGGGTGGAGGCAGGGACATATAAACGCTGTCCAGTGTCATCGGTCATCAGTGTCCCATGTCTGTATCAAAAGCACATCCGTGACTTCATCCACACTAACATCCGAATCTCCATATGAGCTGAGCATTGCGGCTCCAGATGTAGTCTACTTTATTTTCCGGCTTGTCACGCCTGCTGGTTCTCCTCTCACCTCCGATCTTCCGGACTCAATTTCCCATAACCCACCACCCGATGACGTCACTGTCACATGTCCACCATCTTCCAATCCCGTTCCCTTCTCCAGGTCCTCATCCCCGGCATAGTTTATTATCCGGCTATTGTCTAGTTTATTTTGCAGCTATAGTCTAGTTTATTTTCCGGCTATAGTCTAGTTTATTTTCCGGCTATAGTCTAG
>CM067488.1:31302931-31315695 GCA_034552555.1 Semaprochilodus insignis
TAACCCTTACCTGACCCTGACCCTAACATTAACCTTTACCTGACCCTGACCCTAACATTAACCTTTACCTGACCCTGACCCTAACATTAACCTTTACCTGACCTTTACCCTAACATTAACCTTTACCTGACCCTAACATTAACCTTTACCTGACCCTGACCCTAACATTAACCTTTACCTAACCTTTACCCTAACATTAACCTTTACCTGACCTTTACCCTAGCATTAACCTTTACCTGACCCTAACATTAACCTTTACCTGACCTTTACCCTAACATTAACCTTTACCTGACCCTGGTTTATGCTGGTTTATGCTGGTTTATATTGGTTTATACTGGTTTATACTGGTTTATGCTGGTTTATGCTGGTGACCTGTGTGTCTTGTGTTTTTGGTGGTCAATCCGCACCTACCAGCCTGGACCAGCATGAATTTCATGTTGTGAGCCGAGTTGGTCAGTTGTGCTGCAGCATGTCTTGGTAGTCTGTGAAGCTACTGCTTCAAAACAGTAACAGGCCAAAGCAATCAGCCTGCATCGACTGGAGTTAGGCCCCACCCACTGACTGGTTTCATAGCGTAGGGTAAAACAGCAACCATAAAAGAAATACATGGTTAAATAATGAATTTAATTATTTAATTTAAAGGAAGCTGGGGATAACAGGCTCGGTTTGATGTCGCTCTGTGGTTCTCCGGGAGCAGCTCCTTTCTGACCGGCCTCTCTCCGCTGACCGCTGATGTCATGTTCTGTCTGAGCCGGCCTCTTGTTTGCAGAGTCACATGTGGCGTCTCTGGCTGGTTTAGTAATGCGCGCCCACATCCAGGGGCCATGGCCAGGACTGCTGTTAGCCAACCTGGAGAAATAGATTTCACATCTACCTATACAGTCGTTTGGTCGCCTACACTCTACAGGGAATTATCCTTGGAATTGTGCCAGGGAAGGCATTCACCAAATCTGGCCCAACTGAGCAATTCTTCACTGGAGCAAGAGTGTCTGAACATTGACGTGACCTACATACAGAAACTTGGATCATTCTCAGCACTGCAGTGACACTGACGTGGTGGTGGTGTGTTAGTGTGTGTGGTGCTGGTGTGAGTGGATCAGACACAGCAGTGCTGCTGGAGTGTTTAAACACTGTGTCCACTCACTGTCCACTCTATTAGACACTCCTACCTTGCTGCTCCACCTTGTAGATGTACAGTCAGAGACGATAGCTCATCTGCTGCTGCACAGTCCTTCCATCAGTGGTCACAGGACACTGCCCTCAGAACGCTGCCCACAAGACGCTGCCCACAAGACGCTGCCCACAGGACGCTGCCTACAGGACGCTGCCCACAGGACACTGTTGTGCTGGATAGTTTTGGTTGGTGGATGATTCTCAGTCCAGTAGTGACACACTAACACACCACCACGTCAGTGTCACTGCAGCCAACAGCATCCTGAGGGAGCGTCCTGTGGGCAGCATCCTGTGGGCAGCATCCTGTGGGCAGCGTTCTGAGGGCAGTGTCCTGTGGGCAGCGTCCTGTGGGCAGCGTCCTAACAACACACACTAACACACCACCACCACCACGTCAATGTCACTGCAGTGCTGAGAATGATCCACCACCCACATCATACCTGCTCTGTGGTGGTCCTGTGGGGGTCCTGACCATTGAAGAACAGGGTAATACAGTACACAGAGAAACAGATGGACTACAGTCTGGACCTGTACAACTACAGAGTGTCCTGTATGATCAGTGGAGCTGATACAGTGGACACTGAGTGTAGAAACAAGGGGGTGGACCTAATGAAGTCGGTGTATGGTTACATGGTTCTCCTGACTGTGTGTTGCGCTGTTGTCCTTCTCTCGTCAGCTAGTTCGAAAGCGTGTAATGGTGCTGCTCTGCAGACTCTCAGGGCTGAACAGTTTATCTTGTGTGTGAGTTATAGGGAGGTGTTTACACTGCCGGTGGGAGGTGGTGGGGCGGGTTGATCTGTCAGTATAGTGTGTACCCAGGGTTAAATATAGCCACACTGCTATGCCACTGTAGCATGTCACTCCTCCACACTTGCCCGGGCCTCCAGCTAAAAATTCCAGCCTGACCTTCACTCCTGGAAGCCACCACGCTTGTACGGAGAGTCTTTCGGAGCAGCCGAGTGCGGATTTTTGTTTACTCCCGAGTAGCCGGTGCACTTGCATGGGAACCAGACTGGGAAATTAGAGTCATGGAGGTTGCAGAGGTCTCGGGACAGAGGAACTGGTGCCCACCATAGGAATGGTTGATAAGGAACGTGTGGAAAGCAGTGAAGCAGCATGGACACCGTACACCGCTGCCCCACCATG
This sequence comes from Semaprochilodus insignis, assembly GCA_034552555.1. NCBI lineage: Eukaryota > Metazoa > Chordata > Actinopteri > Characiformes > Prochilodontidae > Semaprochilodus > Semaprochilodus insignis. Next base: position 31,305,251 of record CM067488.1, read on the forward strand.
GACGGCACGGCCGTGTGCTGGAGCAAGGCGAGCGTAGTCAGCTTCATCAAGGGTCTGGGTACGTGACGGAAGAGAGATTTACGCTCTGGGATTGATGTTTTGACTCCGAAAGGTTCCGAAAGTGCTTTCTTTAACCACATAGAATATTCCATAGAGGAATAAAACTTACCTTATTCCAGAGATGTTATTCCAGAATAGCTGCTGCCTTTAAATGATGTGTAACTGGTGTTCTTCCGGATGCCGTTTTCATCCTTTCAGTACAATTGTAACAGAATGCGGCATTGTGTAGTCAGGATACGGAAAAGTAGCGGTATTCCGTTACAGTTAAAAGACATTCAGTCTACATACAGTCTGTGAAAATTTTTTGGGATAACTTGGGGGTGGGATAACTTGCTGTACTTGCATGGACCTAGACTGGGAGTTTAGAGGCATGGTGGAGGTCTCGGGGCAGAGGAACTGGTGCCCACTGTAGGAATGATTGATAAGGAACGCGTGAAAAGCAGGGCTGAGTTTTCCCACAGATCATTGAATCATGCATTCTACAACAGCAGACTGATTTGACAGTGAGCTTGGATATTCAGTCCTTGCTCTTCCATAACATTCCATAGTTTGATTGGATATAAATTGGAATCTTGCGAACATTAAACCTGCCAGATTTTCTTGCATCCAAAAGATATTTAAATTCTACATCCTACAGAAGCGGACCGTTCTGACATTGAGCTTGGATATTCAGTACTTGCTCTTCCATAAAATTCCACAGTTTGACCGGATATAAATCGGAATCTTGCGAACGTTAACTCTGCCAGATTTTCCTGCTGAAGTGAGTTAAGGCTAACTTCAGATCCGTAACATCAAAAGAGGTTGTTGTGAGCCCTAGAGTTAGTTTCAATTCCACATAATCAAGTTCTTTCTTCATCAGCGCTTGGAATGTCGGAGCAAAATTGCTGACATGTATAAGTGACCAGTGCTGGACGATGTACACATGCCATGCAGCCGAGCTCTGTTCCATACGCCTGCAGTACAGTAGCTCCTGTGTGCGCGAGAGGGAGTGGACATGGTGCGGGAACATTATAACAACTTGATATTCGGCCAAACATTACATACTGCCTAAATACCTCCCTGTACTGCAGTCTGATGTGTGTCCTCGTTCTCCAGAGGTCCGGATTGCTTTCTGAGTTCCTGGCTCATGGCTCTGGAGCGTCTCTCCGTGTGTGTCGTTACAGCTCTGAACACATGGATTTCAATGGATAAAAATGATCATAATGATCCTGAAGTCAGGACCGTTTCCTCTGCTGACGCCACTGTCACTGGAGCAGCGCTGGTGATGCTGGTGCCGTTTTATCAGCTCCACTGACCATATAGGACACTCTGTAGTTGTACAGGTCCAGACTGTAGTCCATCTGTTTCTCTGTGTACTGTATTACCCTGTTCTTCAATGGTCAGGACCCCCACAGGACCACCACAGAGCAGGTATGATGTGGGTGGTGGATCATTCTCAGCACTGCAGTGACACTGACGTGGTGGTGGTGTGTTAGTGTGTGTTGTGCTGGTGTGAGTGGATCAGACACAGCAGTGCTGCTGGAGTGTTTAAACACTGTGTCCACTCACTGTCCACTCTATTAGACACTCCTACTCCCATATGGCTGTATAATGTATGGGGAGTCGGTGTTTGAGTGCACGGTACAGCTCCCTCCTTCTCTCCTCGGTGCGTGCGGGGACGGGCTCTTTTTTTGCCTCACAGTGTAATGATGTCATGAGTCAGTGGCAGAATGGGAACAGCCTGGGTGTTTCACTTCCGTTTGTCTGCGCTGAGATAAGAGCGGCTGATGGACCGTGGCCTTAGCGAGAGAGAGAGAGAGAGAGAGACTTTCTTTGAACTCGGGAGATGACAGAATGTCTAAAACAGTGGGCTGAGCAGCAGACTGATTTTGCTTGTGTGTTCTGAGAATCACATGGTCTATTATGTCATTTCAGAAGCCTAAAAAGCGGAACAACAGCAGCGTCAGTCCTGCAGCGTGGCTTTCATTTCATATCTCAATTGAGTGCTGAGAGTTTGCTCGGTTTCACTCCACCCAGTCACCATATTCCCCTGGTTCCCCTGCTAGAAGTCCAAACCCGAGTGTTTAAACCAGTGTGTACTTGTTTTTGTGTCTTTCCCAGCCTCTCCTGGATACAGTAAGCCTCCAGTGGCCCCGGTGTGCTGCGCCCAGGGCGAGAAAGGACCTCCGGCCATGATGCCCATCAGTGTTGACCCTGAGAGCCGGCCGGGCGAGTACGTCCTCAAGAGCCTCTTCGCCAACTTCACCACACACTCGGAGCGAAAGATACAGATAGTCATGGCCGAGCCGCTGGTGAGTAGAACTCTGATAAGGTTGGAAGACACCAGAGGCTGGGCGTTACATTACAAGATACTGGCCCTCCAGGGGGGCTTTAACGTGCTTGGGGGTCCTCTGGGATAACTTGGTGTACTTGCATGGACTGGGAGTTTAGAGGCACAGTGGCTGCAGAGGTCTCGGGGCAGAGGAACTGGTGCCCACCGTAGGAACGGTCGATAAGGAACGTTTGAAAAGCGGTGCTGTTTGAATCGTGTGTTCTACAACCGCAGACTGATCTGACAGTGAGCTCGGATATTCAGTGCTTGCTCATTCATAAAATTCCATAGTTTGACTGGATATAAATCGGAATGTTGCAAACGGGGCTCAAGGTGCTCGTCGGCCGTCTGGATCTATTACCCACAGCATGTCAAATCCTGCCATTCCGAATCTTTCCATCACTGTAGAAACCTACAGAAAGCTGAGGTTAGCTTCTTAGCTGCCAGGTTCTTTCCCAGATATTCCATTCCACCTTAAATGGGGCTGCACCTGTGACTGCTGGACCATTTAAGGTGGAACAGAACCGTTGAGTAAGCTGGTTTTAGCCTCACCTCTTACATCCAGAACCCAGCCATTAGAAGCCGTAGTCGTAAACAAAGTAAACTTTGCAGTGAACTTGAGATTAGCTTTAGCGTTAGCTCTTGTGTGCTCGCATAAGCTAGCTGAGCTCTGTCCAATCTGTCATGTGGTGCAGTTTACTCTATAAGGTCCTCCAATGAGCCTAAATGCAGCTTCTTATCTTAAGTTTCCCGGTCCACCTTAAATAGTGCAGCAGTTCCATTCTGGTGCTCTTTAAGGTGGCGTGAACAAAACGTTGGCAGCGAAACATCACACATGCTGAGATTATGCAGGTGTACAATCAGTATTCCTCCAGCTAAGCTACCATGTAGAGCTGTCTCAGGAACGTTGTGATGGTCTGGCAGAGAGACGCCATATGTTGGTCATATGTTAGTAATTTACAGAGCAGAGAAAGCCGAGGCCTTACAACGAACAGGCCACATCTGCTGGGGGTTCAGACTCTTGATGACACCACGTTCCTGTAACTCAGGTCTCTTATTTGAAGTCATCTTCTGAAACTGTTGCTTCCTCCGGAGGTGGGAAGCAACATAGGAAATAACATCATCTGAGCATTTCCTCCCCACAGAGAGGAACAGACATGAACACAGAGGCTAAGAGGAACTTATAGCCTTATAACGTCATGGTGGGTAACCAGACAAGGTGAAGTGAAGACTAAAGAGCTAAAGAGTTCGGTGTAGCTGGTGAGCTTGGCTATCAAATGAGCTCCTGTCAGCAGAAGGATCCCTGTTACACACCAGTGGGACGAATTGGCAAAGCATGTAGGGTGACCATAAATCATAATTTTCCCAAACATGTCCTTTCATTGGAGCCTAATAAACACATCCTGGTGGGATTTCTAAATTCCCAAAACTGTTCGTGATTCAGCTTTCACTTTCTACAGTCGGTACTCATTGTTGCATTATTGCAGTGCTTTGATCTATCTCTTTAGGTCCCATCCCAGCTGGCACATATCTGCCAGGCCACTGGGACCAGGCATATGACCCACCACTCTTTTTTAGGATGCGTGCATAAACAAAACCTCTGCACTGACCAGCACAAACAGAGAGTTCAACTCCATCTTTCATTTCAGCGGATAGTCGATTATTTATGTACAATAATTCCCTCATCGTCAAAGTAACAGCTGCACCCAGAAGGAGGTGTGGGATTGCAGGTGTGTTGGGAAGGAAGATAAAGGTTACCAGGATCAATAACTGATGATAAATTTAGACTGATATGATCAATATTTATTGAGCTACACATACAGAAGTCTGTCTCTCAGTATGGCGTCGGGCCGCCGTGTTTGCTAACCCAACACGCCAGACGTCTCGGCATGGAGCTGTAGAGGTTCCTAATGGTGTCCTGTGATAATCCATCCCATGCAGCTTGAATATCCTCTCACAGTTCCTGCAGATGGTGCGGTAGGGGTGGAGGTGGAGTAACACTAGGCCTTCTGGACGTGTGACGCGTGACGACCAGCCGTTCGTCTTGGCGCTGACCACGGTGCCTCCACACACGGATTCGTTGGTCGTCTCCACCAAGACTAAAGCGGGACTCGTCACTGAAGATGACCCGCTGCCATTCTGAGTCCCTCCATGACAGTCTGGTACGACACCATTGCAGTCTTTGGTGACGGTGACGTGGTGTTAAGGACAGTCGTGGTAACGGTCTGTGTACATGTAGTCCTGCGTGGTGCAGCCGTCTGCCAATGGTGCTGCACTAACAGGATGACTCATGGAGGACATCACTGCTCACTGGATGTCTGTAGTCGTGGCTGTTGGGTCAGTCAGGTACAGAGATAAGACCCGTCCTTGTTTACATCACATGCACGGCCGAGTGTGAAACTTGAATCATTAGTATGTCTCACCTGCACACCAAGTTTCATTCCTGTGGGTTGGTTCCTTCTGGGTGCAGCTGTTTGTGCAGCTAGTCTTCTGATGATGAGTGTATATCTGCTGGTACTGAGCTGCTCTTTGCTCTTCAGTACATACAAACTGGGCTCACTTCAGTCCACCATGGCAGCCCACCAGCGCAGCAGCTCAAATGACTCTCCGCTGCTTATGTGACCGCTGGCCTCAGTGAGGTATGGGGCACGGATCTGTCAGGAATGTCAGATAAAGCCAAGGCACAAAAACAGATGTCTGACAGAATCGAGCTGAGGTGAGAGGGGGTCAGGGAACTGGCTCGGACGCAGCAGCTGTTCCGGCTGTATGGAGCAACGTGATGGGGTCAGCAGCGCTAGTCAAACATGAAACCAGTTCGCCTTTCACTTCTGGATGAGCAGATCTGATTGGCCATTTCAATAGTGAGATGCTGGATTATTCCCTAATTATGGAATACTGAACATTCTGCTCTCTTTGTGTGGAGACTAAGCTCACTGTGTTTGTGATGTCACTGCACACACCTAAAGCAGTTGGGCCGTACTTATTAATGCTGAATGCCCAGACTGCTGTATGGAGGAGGCGCAATACAGGGTAACCAATCAGAACAGAGTTCAATCACATACACCGGTCTTGAAGGGGAATTCCACACAGTTTTTTGAAATTTCTAAATTTCTCCATGTGACGTGGTGGCGGTGTGTTAGTGTGTGTGGTGCTGGTGTGAGTGGATCAGACACAGCAGTGCTGCTGGAGTGTTTAAACACTGTGTCCACTCACTGTCCACTCTATTAGACACTCCTACCTTGCTGGTCCATCTTGTAGATGTACAGTCAGAGACGATAGCTCATCTGCTGCTGCACAGTGCAGTGTTGGTCATCCTCTAGTCCTTCATCAGTGGACACAGGACGCTGCACCACAGGACGCTGCACCACAGGACGCTGCACCACAGGACGCTACCCACAGGATGCTACCCACAGGACGCTACCACAGGACGTTACCACAGGACGCTGCACCACAGAACGCTACCCACAGAACGCTACCCACAGGGCGCTGCACCACAGGACGCTGCACCACTTGATGCTGTAATACAGTATACAGAGAAACAGATGGACTACAGTCTAGAACTGTACAACTACAGAGTGCTCGTACATGGTCAGTGGAGCTGATGGAGTGGACAGTGAGTGTAGACACAAGGAGGTGGTTTTAGTGTTATGGCTCATCTCAACCTACTGTACATGCGTCCTCTGTCCTCGTGTCCTCGTGAGTTTGTTCTCTACATTCTTGGTATTATTGAGAAACACCCAACGTCTTAGACAGACAGTGTATATTCAGCGTAACTTTCTGTGAAGGAGCTTTTAGAGGTGGGCGTCTGGTTCCATTCACTACCACTGTGAACAGTTCTGACTCGATAAGGTTCTCTAGAACAGAGCTTTCACACCAAACCACTCTGAATGACTCTGTTTACGTCATCTACTTTAGACTATGTGGAATTGCCTCATGGCTTGTTAAAGAGGTGTGGACTCTTTTGTGAAGGCCTGAATGAGTCTTAGCCATCGGATCGTCACCATCCCACAGGCAAATATGCAGCACACGTGTGCAGTTAAAGCATGTTAGCAGGGAGGTGCTAATCCCAGGCGAGCCAATGCTAGCGAGCACAGTAAGAAACCGTCTTTATATGGAACGTTTGTGACCCTTACAAGCCTTAACACGGAGACTGACTTCATCATGCTCTGATCCCTGCTTCTGTTCTACTCCCAGTCAAGTCACTGACCTTCTTCCTGCCGCTAGCTTCGACCAGTCATATCCTGGAGGCGCAGCTTTCCCTTCAGAAGCTGCCCAACGGCATTTTGAAGTGATTAGTAATGCAGCTACGGAGCTGCAGAACACGAAAACAGCATGAGATGTGGTGTAGGATTAGACCTGGAGGTCGTGACCCTGATTTTCTTGATCACAGCATTCCAAGTCTTCACGTGTCATTGACGACATTCCAGGCTTCACCTGCAGACGTGCTGGGAAAGTTCAAAGTTTGAGAGTGTCCCTCTAAGTTACAATGTCTCCTATAAGCAGTAGGGATGACCCGAGGAACTTGTGGGACCAGGCAGTGCAGGAAAAGCTATGACCACTTCCTTAAGGGTGAATTCCACAATTTTCCCATAATTCCGTGTGTGAGATGTAAACAGAGTGATGCAGAGTGTGTTTGATGGGATATGGTTCAGATGTGCCACCTTTACAGTGGTGGTGATGGGAACCAGGGGCCTCCATGTTCACAACACACATATAGACATTTTAGTAACATCGGATCGCCCACACAAATCCCATGCAGGGCTGCCATGGGTGAGCCCAAATTCAGCCTGTACCATTTTATACATCCTGTGGGTCCAGTGTGGGTTTAATGTGGGCAGCACACACTGGGCCAATGCCATGGGGCTGATGGTGCTCCGATGTGCGAATCTCCAGTGACTCAATGTGGGCTGGGCAAAGTAGACCATTGCTGTGATGAGACTGCCCATTGGTACAATGTGGGCTGCCCACAGTGGGCCCATGCTGTGATGAGAATGCCCACTGGTGCAGTGTGGGATGCCCAGAGTGGGCCAATACCATGGGGGTGATGGTGCACCAATGTGCGAATCTCCATGGGCCCACTGTGTGCGGCCCACGGCAGGTCTGTGCTATGAGGCCATTTGCCCAATGTGGACTGCCCAGAGTGTACCATTGCCACGGAGCCAATGCCATACCAATGAACAAACCTCCAGTGGCCTAATGTGGACTGCCCCCAGTAGGCCCATGCTATGAGGACAACACCCATTGGTACACTGCGGGCTGCCCACAATGGACCAATGCCATGAGGCCAATGGCACGCCGATGTGCAAATCTCCGGTGGACCAGTGTGGGATGCCCACAGTAGGCCCAGTATGTTTGCCCACTTTGGACCCTCACTGGTCCACTGTGGGCATGTGTGCTGGGTAGATTCTTTCTTAATCACAAGTGTACCAAATACACACTTAAGGTAACATACAGCACTCATCCTGAATGTCGAGATGGAGGCGTGATTCTATTTCCCATTAGGGAGCACAGTGAACAGTCAGTGCCTACTGGTTTTTGTGGTGCATTGTGGGATTTTTCAGACAACCAATGATTATGATTATTATAATGAAACTGTGGACAATACCTTAAACCCTGACACTCCTTCAAGCACAGCCTTTGTTTCCCTGTATGGACTGGGTATGTTTAGAAGCTTTCACAATGATCAGATATTACTCTCTTCAAGCTCCCTTCTTTAATAATCAAGGAAATTCATTGTTTTCTGTTCACCTTATTTGGCCACGCCCATTTTCAAGAGTTTGTTTCTTCCGCCTTTGTGTTAGAACTTCCGGTCAGCTACTTGGCTAGCTAGCTAGTTAACAACAACAAAAAACAAAATGCACAAAGTTACATGGGAGGAGACCAAAGAAGCAATAAGGAGCTCAAATGGGACAACATTACCCCATCCAAGGGTCATAACAGAGTGGGTGGAGGAGATGGAAAGGTGGCCTGAGGTTACCTATGGCAACATCTTCAATGACTTTGTACTCCTATAGGTGTATATACAGTTCAGCGATGAAAATCTGTAAAAGTATAGAAGGGTATCGGTACCTGCATAGTGGGAAGGCCGGCCATGTACTCCGACACAAAGAGGCTGAATTTCTATTTCTGAAAGCCGGTGGAAACCAGCTGCCCGAGCCACTTGACGTGGGTGCTGGTTAAAATGTATTTCTGCAGCTGTAAAATTATACACTGAATTTTAGTTTTTGTATTCCTTAATGTTTGACTCTTTAAAAGTCCAAAGTGGATAAGATGAGTAAAGTCTGAAGGAGGCTACTGCTGTGGACACTGATCATAAAGTAGCTATGCTAACCCGACGTTCCCACAAGCTATTTAACATTAGTTAGCATAGCTAACTAGCTAGCTCTTAGGTTAACGTCTTACCTGACAGCCTCACAAGCAGCCGACATGTCTTCACTGGAGCGTCATAACCGAGCCATTTCTCTGGGTAAGGATGTTCTGGTGTCGGCTTCCCGTCCACGGAGTGGTAGGAGCAGACGTACGGACGTTTGGGTGGTCCAGACGCAGGTCCTCTTGTTTGGAAGGTGGATGTGAGTTATATGGTGCCCCACATCACTCTGATGGTTTTGTGTTGTCTTGGTAACACGGCTGTTCAGGCGGAATCCTCCTCTTCTTCCAGTTACAGTGACACCCGCTAACTGAGCACATCATACTACTCATACTGTATGTGTGTTATCGCTGCGGTCGTACGCAATAACAATGGATCAGCAGCCGCACCGGAAGTTCTAACACACAGTAAACAAAGATGGCCGCTCCCTTGTTGTCATGGAAACTAGCGTGAATAATACGGGCAGAAATGTTTGCGGCCGTCCGTCTAGTAGCTTGCGTTGGCTCTGATGGGTAAAACTGCAGAGTCATTTATTTATCTGATTTCATAAGGTCAGCAGAAGAACATTAAGCTGGAACCGGAGAGTCATTTCAGGGAAGGATGTTGGGTTTGTTCTTTAAATGCGCCCTGAATCAATTTTACCCTCAAACGACTTTCAGCTAAAATATTTATGAGCCCGAAACTAAAAGGCTCCTTCAGTGCGCTGAACGAGCCAGAATTGAATTTAACAGACCGTGTGCACGTCCCGTCTGGCTTTTAGCACTGTTGACTCGTCTGTGCACTCACACGGTCCTACCTGAGTCAAAGCAGCCGCAGCTGTCTGACTGGAGTCTGGAGTCGGACAGTGTGGCTTTAGTCATCATGTCTGACGGTGACGATGGTAAAGAGAGAGGCCAATGTACACCGTTATTCTAATATCACACATACAGTCAGCCAGACAAGGTGTGATATGTGTTAGCTACAAGGCTAATCAGCCGTCACATGCCTTCCATTTCCTTTTAGCTCTTATTCTAGCTCTTTTCTTGTGATGAGAAAGAGAAGAGGGGATGCCTGCAGTTGATGAGTTACAGTTCTTAAGTTTGGGCTCTCAGATTTCAAGCATGTATTGGTCCGCTGGCGTGGCACCCCACTGACCCCACTGCTGGTCCGCCCTCTGATCCCCAGATTACTGTGGTGTGTACAGTACTAGTTTTTAATCTCCTGATACAGATAAATGTGTACAACCTTTAATTTTAGAACATAAACCCAGACAGATACTCCCCTGATCCACCGGTGGGTCACCCAGAAAGCCCTGAGCAAAGCACAGCGCCAGTGGACCCTCAGCTTTGTTGTTAGTGGGCCATTCATTGCTATCAACATTAGGTAATCTAGCTAGTGTTAGCTCCCACTAGCAAAAGCCAAACTAGCTCTTAGTGGTATAGGCTGTGGTGTTTTATAGGGTGGTTCTTGCTGCCTTCATGCTGCTTCAGTTGTCAGGCTTATAGTTAGCTACACCTGGTTATCTCCATCTTAGAAGGGCAGCACAGAAAAAGGGCTAATAACTGGAACACAAAGACATGAGTTCATAGAGCGTAGCTCCCTATAACTCTCTCTCTCTCTGTCTCTCTCTCTCTCTCTCTGTCTCTCTCTCTCTCTCTCTCTCTCTCTCTGTCTCTCTCTCCCTCTCTCTCTGTCTCTCTCTCTCTCTCTCTGTCTCTCTCTCTCTCT
>CM067488.1:31316195-31332456 GCA_034552555.1 Semaprochilodus insignis
TTCAGTGTAAATGTAGGGGTTTAATGTTCAGTGTATTTGTAGGGGTTAGTGTTCAGTGTAAATGTAGGTGTTTGAGAAGGTGTGGAGTAGATTGTTCTACCTAGGAAAGACACTAGCCAGTGTCATATTAACAAAGAAAAAGAAACTGTGAATGCTTTAAAGAACGTGCTAGAGCCTCAGATGTGGGAAATTCCACATAAATCTGACTCAACTATGCTAAACCAAGGTGGAAGAAGTGGTCTTCAAACTTTCATTTGTACCCTCAGCTCAACAACAACATCAAGCCTGGGACTTTTATCTTTCATCTGACAAATGTCATCTTAGAAAAGGCTTTAAATTCGCAACACCTCTGGCCCTCTTCCAGCACATGTCTTAGAACTAAGGTACCACCAAGTGTTCTTTGAGTGACCTCAAAGACCTTTCCATTAACGGTTCTTCAAACATCCAAGATGTCCAAGTGTGCAGAACCTTTCACATTCACTCAAATAAGGTACCACAAAGTGTTCTTTGAGTGATGTTCATTTCCTTAAAGCCATGTAAAGCTTCTGTATCAGTTTGAGGGTATTTCCCTAGAACCTTTTGAAAGGTTTTTAGGGAACCAAAAGCATTTCTTCTATGGTATCTCACATAGAATCATTTTTAGAACGTTTATTTTACAACATCACTAAATGTAAGGCCTCTTTACTAATTTAAGGGTTTTTTCTAGAAACTTCACATTTTGTGGAGGTTCTTTAAAAAAAAAAAGGTTCTTCACATTCACACGTCTTATTTACAAAGGATTATTGCACTGAAATGTTTTAAGGGAACCATAAGTGATTCTTCTATTGTATCACACAAAGAAACCTTTTAGCACCTCTATTTTATAAGAATGTAGAACCTCCACATCATTTAAAGGTGATATGAAGAACCTTTACCTAATTTAAGGTCTCTTTGCCCATTTAAGAGTTCTTTCTAGAACCTGTACTTTATGTGGAGGTCTTTAGCCTTCAAAAGTGTTCTTCACATTCATAACTTTTTGAATTTTAAGGAACCTTCACATCATGCAAGGCTTCTTATTAGAAACTTGGAAGTTCTTTCCATTTCAAAAGCATTCTCCACATACATGATCATCATACATGAGATGTGAGAATGTGAAGAACCTTCACATAATATAATGGTGACATGAAGAAACTTCACATGATCCCAAAGAAACCTTTTAGTGCCTCTATTTTTATAAGAATGTAGAACCTCCACATCATTTAAAGGTGATATGAAGAACCTTTAACCAATTTAAGGTCTCTTTGCCCATTTAAGAGTTCTTTCTAGAAACTCTACTTCATGTGGAGGTTCTTCAGCCTTCATACCTTTTTGAATTTTAAGGAACCTTGACATCATGTAAAGCTTCTTATTAGAACCTTGGAAGTTCTTTCCATTTCAAAAGCATTCTCCACATGAATGATCATCATATATGAGATATAACAAGGTGAAGAACCTTCACATAATATAATGGTGACATGAAGTAACTTCACTTGATCCAAAGCTTCTTTACTCATTTAAGGTTTCTGTAGACACTTGGAGGTTTGTTAAACTTTATAAAAGTTATTCAATTGCGCACATCTCATTTACAGAACATTGTTCTTTGTGGAACCATCAATTGACATAGACAAATCACCTTTACATCATGAGAAGGTTCCTTAGACTTCAAAACGGTTATTCACATCATATCTCATTTACAATGGATAGTCCTTCAAAGAATAATGTTCTGTAAATGACATGTTCTGAAGAACATTTCAAGAACATTTTAGCAGTAAAGAACCTTTACATAATGTAAAGGTGACAAGAAAGACGTAAACGCAAATGTGATGTTAACCTTTTAGAAAGTTAAAGAACCTCCACATAATGTAAAAGTTTTAAAAAGAACCTTTAAATTGGCATAGAAGAGCCACCATTGGGTTCCTTAAAAACATTTCCATTAACGTTTTGTAAATGTGATGTGTGAAAGTAAAGAAGCTTTTTGAAAGTTAAACAACTTCCAAGTAATTTAAAGGTTCTAAGAAGAACCCTTAAATTGGTAAAGAAACTTAAAGAAAAAAATAAAAGGTGCTAAAAAGGGTTCACTGCACAATAGCATAGAGGAACCACTTTTGGTTCCCTCTATAACGATTCACTACTGTTTAATAAATGTCATGTGTAGTAAAGAACCTTATCGAAAGTTAAAGAACCTCAACATAATGTAAAAGTTTTTTTAAAAAAAACTTTAAATTGTTAAAGAAGCTTTACATCATGTGAAGGTTCTTTGTGTCAGCCTTTACATTATGTTAAGTTTCTTCCTAGCTAACTTTACATAATGTGGACATTCTCTAAACTTCAGAATGCTCTTCATATTCACACATATACAAAACATTGAGCTTTGAAGAACCATCCACTATTGTACCACACAAGGAACCCTTTTCAGCACCTTAATTTTATGAGTGCAAAACTTCCACACCATACAATGGTGACATAAAGAACCTGTACCTAACCCAAAGCTTCTTTACCAGTTTAAGGTACCTCACATTATGTGGTGGTTCTTTAACCTTTAAAAAGGTTCTTCACATTCATTCACATTCAGATCCCATTTAGGAAACATTTCAAAGTTCGGTAAATAAGATGTGTGAATATGAAGAACCTTACAGAAGGTGAGGGAACCCTTCTTTGGGAATTTAAACGTTCCTCCCAGAAACTTGCAGGTTCTTTAAACTTCTAAAAGGTTCTTCTCATTTTTGAGAATGTGAAGAACCTTTTAGAAGTGCAAGGGACCTTCAATAGTGGTTTGTTTGGTTCCTTGTTTGGGACAATAATTTTGTAACAGTAAAGAACCTCCATGTAATGTCAATGTTCTATGACAAGTTTCTTAACCTACATCCGAATAAGGAACCATTTAGGAACCTGTAGACTGTAGATCTGAGAAAGCTGATGCTGTTCCTCTAATATACTTGCTAGTGGTCCCTTTATCCTGTGTAGGCCACACTCATGAAGACACACTTTAGAACTGTAGAGCTATTTTAAGAGACACAAGACCATTCAGAGTTATATGGGCGCTCTAGATTCTTAGAAATGACACTGAGGAAGACACAAACCACTGCTCTACATGGTTCTATATTGAGGCTCGAGTGCCGAGATGAAAGGTGTGCGTAGTCAAGTGAAGGAGGCGGAGCAGATGTTCACTGAAATAGCACTTTTTCATCTAAGCGCTGGCTTCCCATGCTTTGTACCATGCTGTCACTCATCGCTAAAAACAACCACGGGAAGTCTTTGTCACTCGGCTTTGTGTTTGTTCCTTTGAAGCCCCTCGAGTGGTGACGCTGTTCTACGGTGAAGCGGTTTAATGAAAAGTGAAACTACGGTCTGACTTATTAGGAGCACTGTTTTAGTGGACGGGTTTTGCTTTGCGAGGGTCATTCATCACATGATGTTCTTCCTAGAATCTCTACAGTGGTTCTTCCATGGTATTGTGCCAAGAACCCCTTTTAATAGGAGCTTTCATTTTTAAGAGTGTAGAACTTCCACAGAATCTGAGAGTGATATAAAGAACCTTGACATGATGTAAAGGGTTTTATCCTATCCTTTAACCTTTAAAAAGGTTCCTCCCTCTCACACGTCAACTTCACAAAATATTATTGAAATGTTTTTTTACGAAGGGGAACCAGAAGTGGGTCTTTTGATGGCATTGCACAGAGAACCCCTTTTAGCACCTTTCATTTTATAAAAGTGTAGAACCTCCACATAATCTAAAGGTGATTTAAAAAACCTTGACATAATGCAAAGGGTTTTATTCTAGAAACTTCACGTTATGTGGAGGTTCTTTAACTTTCAAAAAGGTTCTTCCCTTTCACATATCGTATTTACAAAACATTACTGAAATGTTTTTAAAAGGGGGACCAAAAGTGGATCTTCTGTGGTATTGCACAGAGAACCCCTTTTAGCACCTTTCATTTTATAAGAGTGTAGAACCTCCACGTAATATATAGGTGACATGAAATACCTTCACATAATGTAAAGTTTCTTTCCAATTTAAAGGTTTTATCCTAGAACTGTCACTGGTTCTTTAACTTTCAAAAAACGTTCCTAACTTTCACACATCACCTTTATAAAACATGAAATGTGGCATTGTGCAGAGAACCCTTTTTATCATCTTGTATTTTATGAGTGTAGAACCTTAACATAATGTAAAGCTTCTTTAACAATTTAAAGATTCTTTTTAAAACCTTTACGTTATGTGTATATTCTTCAACTTTTGAAAAGGTTCTTTACTTTTACACATCACGTTAATTAAACAGTAGTGAAATGCTTTAGAGGGAACCAAAAGTGGTTCTTCTATGGTATTGTGCAGTGAACCCTTTTTAGCACCTTTTATTTTTATGAGTTTAGAACCTCCACAAAATATAAAGGTGACATGATGAACCTTTGCACAAAGTGAAGCTTCTTTACCGATTTAAGGGTTCTTCTTAGAACCTTTAGATTACGTGGAAGTTGTTTAACTTTCAAAAAGCTTCTTTACTTTCACACATCACATTTACAAAACGTTATTGAAATGTTTTTAAGGAACCCAATGGTGGCTCTTCTATGGCAATTTAACGGTTCTTTTTAAAACTTTTACATTATGTGGAGGTTCTTTAACTTTTGAAAAGGTTCTTTACTTTTACACATCACATTTATAAAAGGTTAGTGAAATATTTTAGAGGAAACCCAAAGTGGTTCTTCTATGGTATTGTGCAGTGAACCCTTTTTAGCACCTTGTATTTTATGAGTGTAGAACCTTACCATATTATTAAGGCTGAAACAATGAACCTTCACATAATGGAAAATACCAATTTAGGGGTTCTTCCAGAAACTTCACTTCATGTGGAAGTTCCTTGAACTTCAAAAGGTTCTTCACTTTCACACATCACATTTACAAAACATTTCCCTGATAGTTCTTCAAAGAATTATGTTCTGCAAATAAGAAGTGTGAATGTCAAGAACCTTACTCAGGACCCCCACAGGACCACCACAGAGCAGGTATTATGTGGGTGGTGGATCATTCTCAGCACTGCAGTGACACTGACGTGGTGGTGGTGTGTTAGTGTGTGTGGTGCTGGTGTGAGTGGATCAGACACAGCAGTGCTGCTGGAGTGTTTAAACACTGTGTCCACTCACTGTCCACTCTATTAGACACTCCTACCTTGCTGGTCCACCTTGTAGATGTACAGTCAGAGACGATAGCTCATCTGCTGCTGCACAGTGCAGGGTTGGTCATCCTCTAGTCCTTCATCAGTGGTCACAGGACGCTGCCCACAGGATGCTGCAGGCTGGATAGTTTTGGTTGGTGGATGCTTCTCAGTCCAGCAGGTGTTTGTGTCTGAAGGCCTCCCTCAATACTACCTGCAGCTACTTTGTACTGAGGCCTGAGTGAACTGAGGAACCTCTTCTTCGTCCATGAGGAGGCCTCCAATGGTTCTGTTTTTCCTAGAACCATTATGGAACCTTCGTTATAGAGAGATTGTTTTTCTTTTGTTGTTTATTAGCAGTCAGTCCATCATCCCCACAAACCCCCCCACAACCCCGCCCCCCTCCACCCAGGCTCTTTCAGTTTCGGCAAGCATCTGCATAAACAGATAAACATCCACGTGCCTCTCCCACCAGTGCTGATGAGAAACACCAAACTCTGCCTATAAGGGGAAAACAAATGGGTTGAAAGAGAGAGAGAGAGAGCGCGAGAGCAAGCGAGTGAGCAAAAGAGAAAGAGAGAGAGATAAACCACCGTACCAGGATGTGGGGTGGGTTTTGTCTTTCCTCTCCTTTTAATCTGCTTTCTTTTATTTGGTTTTTATCTGCTTTCTATTTCCCTATTCCCCTCGTTCTCCCTCTCAAATCCATCTCCTGTATGATTATGTGAGATTCCAGGCAGGACTATCATTTGGTGCATTTCCAGTAGAATTCTCCTTTTCCGGAATACCGGTGGAGGACAAAACAGGGGAAAACTGTATCTACCTATGTGTCTTTGATATGCAAATCAGCACCAAACAGAAAGGATGCTTAGTTAACAAACTCCAGCGCGTCCCCTCCAGCCCACCCACTACGCTGTGACAGGTCAGAGGCAGAGTGACGCTCAGAAACCTGACAGCGGTTTTCCACGTGCATAGCGTCGACCTCAATATAGAACACATACTCACGGGCACACCTACACACGTCACGCGGAGGAGTCGTGCTCTTTCATGAGGTTTTGACTCCTGTGCAGTTACTGCCACCAGACTTCGGTGCAATGTGTCTCTGTTCTTGGCCATATCATCACCTAGAATCTTGGTTCCCATCTGTGTTTCCTCCTCATGTTCTTAGGGAGGTTCTTGCTCTGAACAGTGGTGGTCGGCTGGAACTTACATTCCCAAAGAGTTCACTTCCCATCCTGTCTGAACACATCTGATCCAGAACGTCAAACAAGGTAATTAGCTGGATCGGGTGTGATCAGGTCAGAGTTCTCCAGAAAGGTTGGTGCAGTTTGGTTGGAGCTTTTGTGTCTTCCTTATGCCCATATGAAGGTTCTCCTAGTCTTGATTCCCCTAAGCGATTGTTCCTAATGCTTGAAGGGAGGTTCTCCTTTTGAATCTTGGTTCCTCTCAGTCTTTCTTCTTTATGCTTTTAGACAGATTTTCATTTCCAGTCTAGGTCCTTCTCAGTTCTTGATCCTTTTCTGTAGAGTTTTGGTTCCACTAAGTATTTCATCTTCATGCTGTCAGGAAGGTTCTTCTACTGAGTCTTGGTTCTTCTCGGTGCTTGTTTCAAAAGCTCTTAAAGTTCTCTTTAGAGTTTTGGTTCCACTTAGTGTTTTATCTTCATACTGTCGGGGAGGTTCTTCTACTGTGTCTTGGTTCTTCTTGGTGCTTGTTTCTTATGCTCTTAAGGAAGTTCTCTTTAGAGTTTTGGTTCCTCTTAGTGTTTTATCTTCATACTGTCGGGGAGGTTCCTCCCAGTGTTTCTTTTTTTTATGCTTTTAGACAGATTTACTTTTCAAGTCTAGGTTCTTCTCAGTTCTTGTTCCTTTTCTGTAGAATTTTGGTTCTTCATGCTGTCAGGGAGGTTCTTGATCAGTGCTTGATCCTTATGCTCTTAAGAAAGTTCTCTTTAGAGTTTTGGTACCTATTTGTGTTTCTCTTTGTTTTCTTTCCTCTCAGTGTTATTTCTTCATGCCCTTAGGAAGGTTCTTTTTTGGGTTTCTCAGACCTTCTTCCTTGTGCTCTTAGGAATGTTTTCGATTCCTCTCAGTGACTCAGGGTCTTTTACTGAGTCTTGGTTTCTCTCAGTGTTTCTTCCTTGTGCACCTAGGAAGGTTCTTCTTTTGAATATTGGTTGCTTACTTCATGCTCTTAGGAAAGCTCTAATGTTGAGTCTTGGTTCCTCTCAGAAGTTCTTCTTCATGCTCTTAGGGAAGGTCTTCTGTTGAGTCTTGGTTCCTCTCAGCAGTTCTTCTTCATGCTCTTAGGAAAGTTTCCTTGGTTTCTCTCAGGGTTTCTTCCTCATGATCTTATGGAATTTTCCCTGCCACTGTCTCCCTCATTTAGGGTTTGGGCCTGGATTTCTGGGAAGATGTTTGGGATGGAATCAAACTGAATGTGTAATAAGAGAGCAGCAAATGTAATTTCTCCTTCATAATATTTCAACGTCTTTTGAAACTATATGGTAACTGGCACTCCACCCAGAACTGTGGTTCTTTATAGCTTCATAGCTGTTTGTGAAAATGATGTTTATAAGGCACGGGCAAAAACCTCATTCGACCTTGAAACCTGAATGCAGAGCTCAGTTTATACTGATGTAACATGCTAACATCTCAACCACAGTGCTTGTGAGTCATGGCCTATAGTCGAGTTTCCAGTGAAGTGTTATGCTCCTTCAAGTCTGTAGGATGAAGGTGTGTCGAGCGTAATCCTGCGCCTTTAATCCGTGGGAGTGTTGTGGGATTAGGAAGAAGTCTAGCTGTGATTAAACTTGCAGGAAGACAAATAAATTATTACTTCTTTTCTTTCTTTCGTTTCTTCAGACTAACCTACTTAGCTCCGGTACGTTTGCCGGATTGGATGAAGTTTCTGAAATGGTTCAATTGTTCTGAAGGTTCTTCAAACTTTATTGGATCTGTAAAGATGGTTATCTCTACGGAGAACCTGGCGATGGCTTGTTCAAATCTGCTGCTATAGTTGTTACAGCCTGTATGTCCACACTGGCCAGAGTGGAATAGTGTTTCACTCAATGAAGATGCATAAGGGTTCCTTTACTGTTCTATACACAGTGATTTGGTAAAGCCGCCGTGTATAGAACAGCGTGCCAAATACAAGGGCTCCTATTGGTCCTGGACCCCTAATTATCCTCTTGGACCCCCTCAAACGTCTCAAAATCAAAATTCCTGGGGGTCCCTGAAAATAAACTCATGTTGTTGGTTACGGAAAAGTATATACTGAAACACAAACTGAAGGAGAGGTCACTGTTTTGCTGTTTGACCCATAATTAAGGTTCTTTGGTGTTCTCAACTAACTAGAGCTTCAGCACTGGGCTGTCTTGAGGTGGCGCCATAGCAAATTGCTTCACCCATAGCCCTTTTCCACCGGAACCAAGAGGAACTGGCACCTAATTTGCACCTAATTTTGAGCAGTTTGTTGCATCTCCACCAAAAACAAACCAGAGAAGTTCGTTCTCAGCTGGACCCAAAGAAAAAGCACAAACCGTGACGACATTCCTGGGCGTGTTAGTTGCTGAGGAAAGAGAAGGCAATGATGGCGACACCAGTGGTCTGCAGAAGGAGCTCTTCTACGTCTTCACATCAGTAGTTGATCTGTGCTTACTTTCTGGATATGAACAAAGACCTGGAATAACAGCCCAAACGCTTGCGGGTAGTCTATACGCTCCGCCATCTTGGTATTGCTTTTTACTACCACTGTGCAGCGCCCTCTGTTGGCGGTGATGGCGTATCCTTTCATGTTCCTTGGTTCCAATAAAAGCTGGTGCAAATGTAGACTGTTCCTGGTTCCCTGGATAGCACCAAGGTTCTATGAGCCTAAACGGAACCAGTTCAGCTGCTAGATGGTCCTTCATAGCCTAGCACCTGTAACTATGACTGGGATACCTCTAAAAACTCCACACTACACTGTAGCATCAATGCATATCTGAAAACTAGCACAGTTTACCAAGAGTTTGGTGNACCTCTAAAAACTCCACACTACACTGTAGCATCAATGCATATCTGAAAACTAGCACAGTTTACCAAGAGTTTGGTGGAACTATTACTCATTTCCCAAACTGAAGACAGAAGAGGAGACAACGAGTAAGCTTTCAGTTAACGTGAATGACCTACCAAACTAGAAAAGAGCGCCTCCAAAAACAGAGCTGCTAAACCAAAACACTTTCTTGCCATTGAACCATCAGCACTACTATGGAGAGTGAGTTAGCAGCCAGACAACACGGCCACCCCGCCCCCAGGGGTTTTTCGCACACTGGTTAAGAGTGTATTTAAAGAGGCTGCTTGCAGTCAATGAGTTGTGTTCACTCATCAGCCACTTTGTTGGAAACCCCCATCATGCAGATCTACCAGCACCAGAGACTCCACAACATAAATTTAGCCTACTAGCTCAACTGTTGATGCCTAGCTTGTGCTAGCCAGCCTGTAGCCCTTTATCAATGGTCAGTCTCTGAGCACATAACTGCACTATCAGGATAGCAGCAACTCTGAAGCGTGCAGAAACTCTATCATTGGAGCCTATATGGCCATAGCAGTTCTAGATATTACCATGCCAGTGGCATGTCATGGCTACCTATCTTCTCTATTGTCCAGACGTTTGCGATATGTTCAGTGCTGAATAGACTTCAAGTAGCTTCTGGAACTGGGAGAACTCTCCAGAAGTTTATAGAACTGTCCGGAACTTTCTAGAACTTTGGCGAATTGTTTAGAACTTTCTAGAACTTTGGCGAATTGTTTAGAACTTTCTAGAAGTGCCTGGGACTGTCCAGTTGTCTACACAGCAGTGTAAATACAGGTGTGTTAAAACAGCCATTCCAGTTGATGCTCCAGCTGAGTGAGTGGACAGTGGATACACAGCTACAGGTAATTTAGAGGCATCAAGAGGCTGCAGGAGCCGGCAGATGCATTCTGCTCTGTCTGTGGACCAATTTATCAAGACCAGAGTGGAGAAGTACTGGGTGAAAGCATCTGCTAAGATACTTCGGCATGCCTATCTGGGATCAAGACAAACCGTGGGCACCTCATTTCACGTGCAAGCACTGCAGGAGAACTCTTGAGGGTGAGGTGGACGATTGCTGCTCGCTTGAGGATTCGTTGGAGTTTAAAAGCTGGTATTAAGACATTTGTCACAATTTTCGATGTTCTAGATGAACATATATTACATTACAGTATATATTTACTGCACTGTGTTAATATCTTACACATTAATAAGCAACATATCGTCGCTGTCCAAAGAAAAACATGTATCTCCATGTTTGACGATTTTTACATTTATGTATCATTTGATCACATGAGCTGCTGTTTACACTGTGTGTGTGTGTGAATTTCATGATGAATGGACCAACAGAAATGGCCCAAAAATCACTTGGAAAAAAGTCTGGTTCCATTGACTTACATTAGAATTAAATTGGGTTTTGGCCTCTCCTGTAAAGTTGCTATTTTGGAGATACTTGTTTTTCTTTGGACAGCGACGGTATGCAATATAGAATATAACACAAGCTGGGAACAAACATCTTGTTACCTACTGTCATGCATGAATAGGTAAGCCGACAGCTATTGCAGCAACAGAAAGACAGACAGTCTATAATTACACACCTATGTAGTGGACATGTGAGGCAGGCGGACCTCATAAAGTGACCAGTGAGTGTAAACACAAGGTAAGAGTTTCTACTAAACCCCCTTGTGACTGCTATAAGCTATCAAACACGCAAGAAGGATCTGTACACCCGAGCGCCAATAGGATTGGTGCAACTACCGGTCTCAGACACTTGTAATGTAATTAATGTGCCTAATCCGAAGGAAGCGCTGGATTTATAGAGCAAGAGAGAGAGAGAGAAAGAAAGAGAGAGAGGCGTAAGGGAGTGACAGAAAGGAAACCGAGCGTGATTCCTTCAGGAGTTCCCACATACGGGCGGATCCATAGACGCCCGTGGTGCAGGTAGCGGCCTGCTGGGCTGGCAGCAGAGTCGGATTCAGGAATCTCGCGCAACGCTTTCTTTCCAAAAGCAGGAAAAGCAGCCACACACACAGCAGCAGCAGCTGCTGCCCAGACAGAGTGCCTTCCAAGCGGGTCACTGCGAGGTCAACAAGATCAAGACGTTACCTGAAGGCAGAGCTGGGAAACCTGTCTGAAGCTGACGCTTTTCTGTCAGTGACCGCATTTATCTTTGTTTCAGGCCACTCCAGGAGGAGAAGGAAAAACAAGATCCATGTTGAAAGAGCTGTAACGAAGTCTCAAAAGTATGTTTCGACAAGTCCACCCCCGCACCCTGAACCCCCACCCCCAGTTTTTTCCACCGCAGCCACTTCAAAAGGCTCTCAATTCCTGATGAAGTGGGGATATTAGGCTTTCTTGCCCGATTGAAGACAGCCGTTTCGAGGCCTACATCAGAGTGGATGCGAGATTAAATCGCTCACTCACTAAACCAGCCACCACTGAGACACACATGCAGCACGGCCGGGCTTTGGTCCATCAGATAATAAGATTAAGTGAGTGATAGTCTGTCCTGCCAGAGTAATTGACGATTAGCTGATAAAGATTAGGGCTTAATGGGCCAGTGCTATTTTTACTGCACTACCGAGGACCGGGCCACAGCTACTGTTAGTATGGGCTGAACTGCTCTGGGGGCGGTGGTAAGGCCCTGAGAGTTGCCCTCACACAGAGGCCTCCAATGATTGTGCTGCTGTACTTGCTCTACTACAGTGGGGTCATTTCCCTCAAGCAATAGGTAACACAGGAACTTGAGTGTGCTACTGTGTTTATACATGGTCTTTTTGGGGTCAACGTACCCTTAAAGGTATGACAATGTCCAGTTGTGTGGCTTAAATGGGTTTTTAAGGGTACGCTAACGTCCAGGGGAAAGGTATACTGTAAATTCATGGGGTGAAGCTTTTCTGCTATTGTTCCACCGAAAACAATAGCGGCTTAGAGTAAAGTAACAATTAGCTGGACTTTTTTGGACCTTTATGGACCTTTTTTATGCAAACATTATTTTTATTATGGTTAGACTTTTAAGTATTTCAGTTTGGACGTCAAACAAGCACAGGTGGCATAACAGCTGTTCACAATCGGATGTATTATTCAGTGATGAGCAGTAAGCAGTGCAGTTTTTGGCAGCTTCCCTTTGCTTTGCTGGTCTGTTGCTTTGATACAGTCTGGCATTGTAGTTCCAGCTGCTTAGAATAAATAATAATAATAATAATAATAATAATAATAATAATAATACAATTTATTTACTTTATTAAAATAATTTTCATTTAATTATTTTCACTTTTCATACACAGAACATCTCAAAGTGCTTTTCACCTGAAGAACATTATTAAACAACAGCAACAACAACTAAAAACTAAAAATGACCAAAGAATAAAATTTAAAATGTACAATTAAATGGCAATAACTAAATAAAATAACTAACCACAGCATTCTTATTAATAACTAGTTCAAAAACTAGTTTTTTTAATTATTATTAAAATTATATCGGAAAACGTAAAAACTAAGTAAAGAATTAAATTGAAATTAAATGGCAAGTAAACAAAATAACTGACAACAGCATTTTGATTAATAACTAAATGCTAGTTTAAAAAAGTTTTTTAAATAAACATAGTATATACATAGATAGTATAGTGCATTATGAGAAACTGACATTATAAAGTTGCATACTCTTGTTTTATGAAGTGTTATGCATGTAATTATAACTAATTGTAATTAGGTATTTCGGTAATACTTCATATGAATCAGGCATCCGTAATGCATTATAAGTGCATGCATGAAGGTCTATAAAGTCTCTATAATGCTTTAGAATACTAGACATACATAAGCCTTCGAAACTGTCCATAAACATTCATAATCACACACATAAACTGGTATAATGCAACGGTATAAGGGTTCATAACACTTAAAAAGTGACATAATGCATCATAATGTATATATTTTTTATTTACATTATTGCATAACATAAGCTTCATAACTAATGTTGTGTTCATTTGCATAATGCTTTATAAGGACCCAGAGTGAGGCCACTCTCTAATGTTCCTCTGTATCTTCAAAATGATAATGATCTTGTGTTAAGTGCACATATCATGCATCTAATGAACACTTATAAGCTCTCTGTACAGACTTTCAGTGATGTTATTGATCAGCTCTAAGAATTAATGCTTTATGTCAATGAATGTATTATGATAGCTCTATGATACGGGTCTCAACGATAATGTCAGGAAAATCTATAAACACATTTTAACGTATTATGTCTCTTTGTGCCATGAAGCCTTATAATGCGATGCTATACCAGTTTATGTGTGTGATTATGAACATTTATGTACAGTTACAAAAGCTTACATCAAGCATTATGAATGCTTTATAGATCTTTATGAATGCACTTATAATGCATTACGGTCCCTGATTCATAGGAAGTGTTATCAGTAACTCTGTAAGCTTATGGCCAGTTACTATGTAGCCTTATAACACTTTATGCATGCATTTAGATACTCAAGCCCAAAGTGAATTATTAAATTCAACTGATGTGTATTTATTAGTGTATGAGTGTGAAATGTCATGCAGTATGTCAAGCTAATGTGAGCATGGTGGTGCTTGACCTCATATCTTTTTGACATGTGGAGACGCTGCAGTGGTATGCTGGGAATTAGCTACACAATTTTGTCCATAACTGAATTGTGCATTAATAATATTTGCCTCTACTTCTCTACAAACAGTTGCAATGGAAGAATGCATTTGTGCACGGGGCATGGAAAGGTCAAGCGCGACTGTGTATTAGTATTCGTGGACGTCTGGCTGCTTTCTCATGATGCTAGCATATAGCAAATAAGTTGCAAATGATATTATATAGCCCATCCTGTACAGTCCACGGTCCACAGAGTATTGGGCAGCTGTTAACCAGCGTACGCTCGCTCTTCTTTCACTGAATTATTGGAGCGCACCCTAAATTCGCAACATTCAACCCGGCTTGCATAAGAACTCTACATTCTCAAAGCGGTGACTTTCTCTTTTCCTTTCCATTTCCTGCACGCCGGCGAAGCGTCGCGCTCTCATTGGCCGTCAGGCGCCTTGTTTAGTTTCAAACCTCGGTGAGGCCGTGCTGTCAAACCCGGCAACCCCTGTGTCCTTAAGCTGCTGTTACAGTTTGGTTAGCAGTGACTGAAACCGATACTACTAAGATGAGTGTTGCGGTATTCGTCGCGCTATGTGTCCCGAGTGTGAACACGCCCACATCAATTCAGAACCAAAGTGTCTGAATGAATCAGACTTACATATATATATATATATATATATATATATATAGAGAGAGAGAGAGAGAGAGAGAGAGAGAGAGAGAGAAAGAGAGAGAGAGAGGCCTAGATGTGTATATCAGCCCCCCCCCCCCCCCCCCCCACACACACACACACTTTTTATTCAGAAGACCACGTGGGACAGCAGTCCACATCCTTTCTTGCCTTTTTAGTCTAGTATGAGGTGTTAAATTGTCTAGCATAAAGTGAGAAGTTGGTTAGAGCTTTTATGCTTATATGGACTCAGCAATGAAGTCTGTATCGACTATATGGTCTTGTTCCTCTCTCTGATGGAACACTATCACTGAAAAAGTATATATATATTTATTTTTTTGATTGAAAGAAGAACAAGACCATCAATAATATTAACAAGAAGAACAAATTAACAAGTAGCTTAATTATTAACTTATTTAAGTACTAATACTACAATTATAAGCAGTAGTGGACAGTAAGTAGTAAGTAGCATTGTTGGTGTACGGTAACTCAGTAAGTGTGATGCGTTAGTGTGTTGTAAGTTGCGTGTTGGTGTACAGCAACACAGTAAGTATGATGTGTTAGTGTACTGTAAGTAGTGTGTCGGTGTACAGTAACTCAGTAAGTGTGATGTGTTAGTGTACTGTAAGTAGTGTGTCGGTATACGGTAACTCAGTAAGTGTAATGCATTAGTGTACTGTAAGTAGTGTGTTGGTGTACAGTAACTCAGTAAGTGTAATGTGTTAGTGTGCTGTAAGTAGTGTGTTGGTGTACAGTAACTCAGTAAGTGTAATGCGATAGTGTGCTGTAAGTAGCGTGTTGGTGTACAGTAACTCAGTAAGTGTAATGCGTTAGTGTACTGTAAGTAGTGTGTTGGTGTACAGTAACTCAGTAAGTGTGATGCGTTAGTGTACTGTAAGTAGTGTGTCGGTGTACAGTAACTCAGTAAGTGTAATGCGTTAGTGTACTGTAAGTAGTGTGTTGGTGTACGGTAACTCAGTAAGTGTGATGCGTTAGTGTACTGTAAGTGGTGTGTTGGTGTACGGTAACTCAGTAAGTGTGATGCGTCAGTGTGCTGTAAGCGGTGTGTTGATGTACGGTAACTCAGTAAGTGTAATGTGTTAGTGTACTGTAAGTAGTGTGTTGGTGTGCAGTGACTCAGTAAATGTAATGTTAGTGTATTGTAAGTAGCGTGTTGCTGTACAGTACCTTTACTCCAGTTTAGGTCTAAAGGGAGGAACTTCTACTGACACTGGAGGTACACTGGAGGTACACTGGAGGAGCATGTTACCTCGAGTATCTCTACTTTATCTCAGCTACATGGGTTTGTGTACATGACAATAAGTGAACTAAGTCAGACAGCTCCTGCCCTTAAGGCCGTTTATCTGGCTAGTTTTTATGAATGAACTTCTCAATTGCAGTTCTCTATTCAAGGAGGAACCGAGAGGCTTTAGGTTTGGCTAAAATATCTGTTACAAAAAAAGGAACACCTGAGTAGTATCCTGTCTGAAGGCTCGTACTTGACCTTTAGAAGTGTAGAGTTCTTACTGATGCTTTATTGGAGTATTCACATGTAGGTTTAAAGTTAACTGCATTGTCGGTTACGTGTCAAATGACATTTCCATTCATTCTCCTCTTCTACTTCTCTACAGCATTGGTGCTGAGGACATTTTCCACCAATCTAAAGAACAATTTAGCAATGCACAGAACCCTTTAATGGTGCAAAAGGGTTCTTTTGAGTGTTCATGGTGCATCATATTGGTATATTACAGACTGTAGTCCATC
>CM067488.1:31336871-31361211 GCA_034552555.1 Semaprochilodus insignis
CACTCCACCTCCACCCCTACCGCACCATCTGCAGGAACTGTGAGGATATTCAAGCTGCATGGGATGGATTATCACAGGACACCATTAGGAACCTCTACAGCTCCATGCCGAGACGTCTGGCATGTTGGGTTAGCAAACACGGCGGCCCGACGCCATACTGAGAGACAGACTTCTGTATGTGTAGTTCAATAAATATTGATCACATCAGTCTAAATTTATCATCAGTTATTGATCCTGGTGACCTTTATCTTCCTTCCCAACACACCTGCAATCCCACACCTCCTTCTGGTGCAGCTATGACTGTGATGGGTGTATATAGGTGTTTGATAAAGTAAAATCCGGAAAACTGTAACATTCCATATGTGGCATGGGCTCGGTTCCTAACCACACAGTGCACAACACGTCCCTCGTCCACCTATCCCTGCACATTACTCTCACCTAATAAGTCAACACCTTCTTCCTCCAACCAAGAAGAACAGAAACCACAAGCCCACTGCACAGGTCCAGGAAAAAGACAGCAGACGCCTTTATTGCCCCCACCTTCCAGTCAAACTGAGTAAGATCAGGTCCTGCACCGCCGCCAAGGCAGCTTCGCCGGGCTCAGCCTGTAACTGTACCCAGTGGTGCATGTGGACACAGAGCTTATAGAGACTCCGAGACCTGACAGAATGTTGACGCACACTCTCCGGCGGAGTGCTCCCTCCGTAGCCATTCCTTTTGGGGTGTTAACTTGAGGAATGTCCTCTTCCACCAGCCATTCTGAGCATTCGCTCGCAAGAAGGAAAACAACCTTTCCTCCAAGGGCGCTCGGCTGCGGTCTACTCCGAGGCGAACGCACCGAAAGCCAGGTCATCAAAACATGAAGGTATTAATGCCAATCATATTTTTATGCCAATCATAATGCATTAGCTAACATGCCAGTTGGCCAACCACAAACGCCTACTCCTGAGCACACTCCCGGCCCCTGTAAACTCCCCAGTCTACTGCAAATTAGCGACTCCTCATCCATAAAATTGCGGCTTGTGGACCCCTAGGACGAAACGAAATCTACAGGGCTAGCTTCGCAGCGCTAGCAAACATGTCATAAGTATTACGCCAGGAAATGAAACATTTATGCATGCTTAGAAGATTCTAAATCTTTCATCTTCTACCTTTTAGCAGAGCAGCTCAGCTAAAGTTTAGATGGTTTTCAGCTCAAGGTAACCGAAACGGCGAATAATGAGTCGAGGCATCCTGGAGGAACTTCTCGCTGGGCCTTCTTCCCCCAGACCTGCTGAAGATCGAGTTTATATTAGGCCTGATCCACTACTGTAAACACACAGCACACGGCCAGCGCTGAGCGCGAGCCAGATGGAGGCCTTTTCGGGTGATGGCTCAGGCCTCTATTTATTAGGAGTTATAGCCGCTACTACACGTTCAGGGCCCTATCTTTGGTAATCTCAGTAAAGCGGCTCTAATTCTTCCTCCGATATGAAAGCAGAGCGTAACTCATTCAGCACCTGACAATGAAGTTTCGTTCGTCCGGAGCTGAACTCCACATAAACAGTGAGGACGCATGGGCTTTCGGGGAGAGGCAGTCACCGTGTGCAGGGCCATACAAAGCCACAAACTGCTTTACAGGCTATCAGAAATAATTGTGTGTCATGCTCAATCAGCGGAACGGAGTTATTCCAGCGCTTTGCCGTTCGACAGCGGGTTTAAGACCGCTGGGTATAATACAGAAAATGTAAACAGAGTGATGAATAAGCACAAAGGCTTCTTTTCCTCCCTCCTCCCTCATTTCTTCTGGAAACCAAACGAGAGCAAACGTGCAAGGCTCCCTCCTGTGGCTCCTGCAGGACGTGCCTCAGACAGGTTAAAGAGCTCTTCTGACTGTAGGCGTATTGTTTACACCGCATACGTTGAAAGCAGGAGTGGTCCTTTATGTTGTGCTTAAATTTCATCCCGGATGAACCCAAAGAAACAGTCCAAAATGACTTGGGAAAACGTCGGGATCCATTGACTTACATTAGAAGTAAAGTAGGTTTTTTCCTCCTCCTGTAAAGTTAGCATTTGGGAGATGCAAGGTTTCATTCCGACAGCAGGGATATACTGGGATATGCTTAACTGACCTTACATATGGGAATGAGTGTTCTATATCAGTGGGGAACCCTCACAGACTTCT
Source organism: Semaprochilodus insignis (assembly GCA_034552555.1). Taxonomy (NCBI): domain Eukaryota; kingdom Metazoa; phylum Chordata; class Actinopteri; order Characiformes; family Prochilodontidae; genus Semaprochilodus; species Semaprochilodus insignis. The sequence continues at coordinate 31,339,036 of CM067488.1, forward strand.
AGACCTTCGGAGAACGGGACAGGCATAAGGATTTCTGGGAACCAAACATAAAATACTTTAATTACACTGTTCAGTTTTGGTTGGAAGTTAAAAGGGTTAAACAGGAATTCCAGTATTTTTCAGTATTACTGCAGAATTCGGAGTTTGAGATGAGATTCATAAATTCATTATCCACCCCTTCATCAAATGTCTAGCCATCCATATATCCATCCATCTATCGTTAGCATTTTACGAGGTTTTGTTCCGACAGCTGGGCTAATAAGTGCTATGGATAAGTGCCATGAATGGGGAACCCTCCCAGACTTCCAGACCTTCCGAGAATGCGTAATGCTGTCTGGGACACTCTAATCAGACTGTTCAGCTTTGGTTAGAAGTAAAAGAGTTAAATGGGAATTCTGTGGAAGTCAGTGTTTAGGATATAGTCAGAAATGGTTCAGATGTTCTGTACAGTGGTGGTGATGGGAACCAGGGTTCTCTGTGTCTACAACATATAGACACTTTATTGACTATCTAAACCACCAGTGAACCTACACGTGTCTTCTGAGTGTTACATATGGAATGTTGATGATGGGAAAATCTGGAAAACCTGGAAATAATAGGTTTTTTGTGGGGACTATTTTGCATTCAATCAATCCATTAATGTTTATTTGTACATCGCTTTTTACAACTCATGTCTCAAAGCAGCTCCACAGAAAAGCAGTTTATAGCAGTTGGTGGGAACGGTGGGAAAAAGATTTTGGATATTTTATTTTGTTTTATTTAAAGCTTTAAACAAGTCCAGTAAAACCCTCTGAAGTACATTTTTGGCTAAACTGGTTTCTTCGTTTCTTCCAGTGTGCATGAATGGTTCGCTTTCCGCACTGTTAGCCGTTTCATTACCACCAATCACTCAGATAATTGTTTTATTGGTGTGACCAAATTTATAAAGTTCAGTTTCCCTGTGTTTACTTTTCTGTGTTTATTGCGCATATAAAACCAGTTATGATGTGTGTGTGTGTGTGTGTGTGTGTGTGTGTGTGTGTGTGTGTGTGTGTGTGTGTGTGTGTGGCTGTGTGCGTGTGCATATGGGAGTGCTTGAGTGACAGACCTGAGCATGCTGTGTGCCTGATTGTGGTGGTCTGTCTACCCAGTGGTGGTGACAGTGCGCGTGTGTGCGAGTGAGTGTGAGCTGGAGGGCTCCACGCAGTCTGGCCGGCCCCTCTCTGGCTCTGCTGCATTGTAATTGGGGTCTGCTGGAAGGCTGCCCTGTGCATATGGGAATCCAGCGCTCGTTTCAGTCTGTCAGCATCACAGTGACTGAGATACACACACGCACACGTGCACACACACAGACACACTCTCACACACGCACAGAAACACACTCTCACACGCACGCACACACACACACACACACACACACACACACACACACACCTCACCCGAGAGCAGGAGCCTGCACTCACTAGCTTGCTTTAAAATACATCAGCAATAAATACACTGCTGTCAATACATCAATGCATCCATTCATCCATCCCTCTATCTACTATCCATCCATCCGTTCAGCCCTTTATTCATCCAGCCATCAAAGTCTGTCTGTCGTCTGTCAATCCACTGACAATTCATTTGTCTATCTATCCAACCATATATCAGTTCAGCTGCTTATCTTTCAGTCAGTATGAGCATCCTTTCAATTATTCATCCATCCAGCCTGTCAGTCGTTTGTCTATCCATCTATCTATCCATCGTCTATCTATTCATTTATCCATCCATCCAATGTCTGTCTTTCCAACAATCCATTCATCAGCTGCCTATCTATAATTCATGCATCATCTATCCATCCACTGTTGATCATCTATCCACCATCCATCCTCGATCTATCCATGCATTCATCCATCCATCCATCTATACATTGTTTATATTATCTATTCATCCATCCATCCAATGTCTAGCTATTCATTCATCCATCTATCCATTGTCTATCTATCTATCTACCTTTGGTCTGCCTATCCATCCATCCATCCATCCATCTTTCTGTCCACCCATCTACCCATTGTCTGTCTATTCAACAATCCATTCAATAGCTATCTCTGCCCATTGATCCATCATCCATCCATCATCTATCTATCCCTCCACCGTTGATCCATCCATGCATTCATTCATCACCTATCCATTATCATCTATCTATCTATCTATCTACCCACCCATCCATCCATCCATCCATCGTCTATTTGTATATTCCATTCATTTATCATATTTATCTATCTGTAGGTCCATCAATCCAATCCATCCATTCATCCATCCATCCATTTATCCATCATTATCTATCCATCCACTTATTTATCTATTCATACACATGTCCAGCCATCCAAGTATCCATTCATCTGTCTATCTATCCATCTGTACATCAATCGATCCAGCCATTCATTTATCCGTCAATCTAGTTATCTACTGTCCATCTATATATCAATCCATCCATCCATCTGTCTATCCGTAAATGTCCACCCATGTATGTATCCAACCGCATACCACAGCAAATCTCAAATGGGGAACAAACAGACACCACACCAGTGCTCCACCCACACACTCAACCCTTCATAGCAAGTTCAATCCCATCCCACTCACCCTAAAGGACATTGGCGTTCACTGTACAGCGCTTCCCTTCCAGTTTAAAACCCGGAACTGCAAAGATGGACCAACCCTAACCCTAATTACAAAACCAGGACAACGCATTTCACAACAGTTCAGAACAAATCTGTTCAACTACCACGTACCAGCCGTCAGAACGAAGCAGCCAGTGCAGGAATGACTCCAACTCCGAGGTCATACCCCAACTACTGCCCCCCTCAAACGCAGAAACACACCCCTTCGGTAGCATCTCAAGAGGTTTGCTCCTTTCACTAATGGATGTAGCAGACCACCACAGGGCACGCTCGACTTGCCCCGCGTCAAACGGAGCCAGGCCGTCACTGTTCTCCGTCCAAGACATGTTTCTTACTCCTGCATTAAATACCTTGTTAAAATATATGATATGAGGACACGACTCCTGCTTTCCCTTCAAAGTCAGGGGGCTGCGGCGGCAGCAGCACCATGCAGCCACGCTGATCAAAGTGCTTTCCGAGGGAGTTCCGAACGCTTGGAAAAGCAAGCTTTCTGTGCTGCTGCCAAGGCTTTGAAAGGGGCTTGCAGCAGCCCTACTTTGATGATATTAGGAGCTCGCCCAGCCCAGAGGTGTGACTGTTCGTTTGGATTAATTTGGTCACAGTTTGCGACGATAACAGCGGAAAACATCCTAAAAGAGGGAACGCGAGTATTACGAACGGCGCTCGGCGAGGTGAGCGGCGCTGAAACAACTCATTCACTGGCCGCGGTTGCTGGAATTACCCGTGTGCGCTTGGCTGGGGTTGTATTAACCCTGTTTTCCAAGGCTAATTTTAAGAGCAATCTTATTTTCCGTGACTTGGAAGCATCCCTAAGCCAAAAGAGGCATCGGTTACTACGTAGGAGTAGCATCCGAAGGAATTGCATGGTCCTCTCCTGAAAAGACTCAAAGAGATCAAAGGAACTAATACCATTTATTCATAAACCTGAACAAACCACACAGAATGACTAGGCAAACAGCCTCAGGATGGCGTCGCCTCTGGTCACACACTGGTCTCCCTACTACACAACCTGGATGATTAATGGAGACAATGTTTTCAGCTTTCCCTCCTCGCTCCTACTTTGGGTCATGTGGTTGACCCTATAGCCAAGATGACAAAGCACATGTGGTCCCTAATTATAGAAAATGGCCCAGTTGAAAGAAAAAGAAAACATTCGCTTTGCAAACGCCACAATATCTGCCGTGATGAAGGCTGACGTTACTAAAGTGAAACCAGCCCCGCTGTATTTACTTGAAAGCACGGCCCCAATAACATCTAATGGCCATTTTTAACCTGTTAACGCCCGCCGACCCCAAGAACCCTGGGGTATTTTCGGCAGCCCAGTAATTTCCATTGACAAGAGGTCGGAGAATCTAGGACCTTTCACACCACCGACGTTTCCCAACAAGTGCTGATGCCTTCCTTCTTTGGCCGGCCGCTCAGAGAGCCGTGCCAAAGTGCTGACGGAGAGCGAAAAAAACGAACTGGTCTAAACAAGCCAAAACAAAGACCTCCGTCGAACACTCTTACCATCCTGCCAAAAACAAAAACAGCCGCAGCTGGACCGAGGCTCAGAACCCTTCCCGCTAGTGGACATCCGGGATCTTCTCCGCAACACCTTGAACGTCAACACCGGAGCTCGTGTTTAAAAGCACACGCTTGGAATCGGCTTGGAAGTTCAACAGTTCGCCAACTTTCGTTTATTCAAGAAGGGCAAACGAGGCCAAGACTCAAGACCGGCCCAAGCAGGACGCAGAGAACGGCCTCCGCCCAAAAGCTATCCCCAACGCCAGTTCACCATAATGAGGAACAAAACACGAGCTGGCCTCTGGGTAATTCCATTAGCGGTTCCATTGCGCAACCGAACCAGCACGGTGGCCGTGCAACTCGCTCGTATACCAAACCATTCGGAGGTCTTACGCAGAGGGCAGCAGCTCCGGACGTGTTATGGCTGTTGCCTGACTCCATCAGAACCTTTGTGCAAGCTGCTCCGCAGCAGCACGTCTACAGCAGACTCAACAAAGGAAGCCACGTGTCTGATCCGTAATCTGCACTAATGGAGTATCGGGGGGGATCTACAAACGCCTCTCGCTCTCCGGCACAGCTGGATCGTGTCACGGCACAGACCGTTCATTTAATCTAGCAGTCCAATTATTTACAAATATGGCCATTTTTACCATGTCAGGCAAAGTTCAACACAAAGCTGCGTTCTGTAGTGAACAGGCTCACAGACGAACGGAGCTCAGGCAAATGACACATTTCAGGGCAAACGGGACGAATGAGGTCTGTGCATCGCAGCATAACAAACAGGTTTCAGGGCAAATGGGAAAACTTTTGTTTTTGGGCTAAATTAAACACGTTTGAGGTACATTAAATGATTTTTGGGGAATTTATATCAGTATATCAGCAAGTACATTATTTCTTACAGCAAATGGGACAAATATAAATGCAAATTACATGTGTACTGGAGCAAAAACAGACATTTCAGGGCACATGACACCACTTTCTGGGCAAATAAGATGCAAGTTTAAGGCACACTGAATGAATTTGGGAGAAACTGCATTACTTTTCAGGGCAAATGAAAGAAATTATATCCATTTGGGGCAAATAACATTACTTTTAGGCCAAACAAGTGGAGTATAGAGTCACATTACAGACATTTCAGGGCAAAATAGAGCAGACTTGGGGTAAATGAGATCAGTTTGAGGCACATTAAGTGAATTTTGGGCAAATTACATTGGTATGGAAACAAATTCCAGAATTAGAAACTTTTCTAGGGGCGACGGAGATGAGTTTAGAGCAAATGAAATTAATTTTGGGTGCTTTAGATTAATTCGGGGCACATTCAATAACATCAGTCTGGGGCAAATAACATTACTCCTTAGGGCAAATGAGATTTGTATGGAGTCATATTACAAAAAAAGGACATTTCAGGGCAAATAAGACCACTTTTGGGGGGAACTGAGATCAGCTTGGGGCAGATTAAATTAATTTTGGGGGTAGAACATGAGTTTGGGGCAAGTGAGATGAGAGTGGGTGAAATGACTTGCGTACTGGGGCAAAACACCCAGACATTTTAGGGCAAATTAGCAACTTTTGGGGGGAAATGAGAGGAGTATCTAGTCAAATTACATGTGTACTGCATCAAAAAGAGACATTTCAGGGCAAATAAGCCCACTATCTCAGGGAAATGAGACCAGCTCGGGGCACATTAAATGAATTTTGGGCAAATCACACGAGTTTGGGGCAAATGACATCAGTTTGTGACTAATGAAATTACATGTTTAAAAAAATGTTTAAAACTTTTTGTGGCAAATGGGATGAGAGTTTAGGGCAAATTTAAATTCATTTTGGGCACATAACATGAGTTTGGGGCAAATGAGATGAGTCTAGAGTGAAATTACTGAGACGAAAAACCCTCATTTTTGGGGGGAAATGAGATCAGCTTGGGGCACAATAGGGCATTCAGTTTGGGGCAAATAACACTACTTCTCAGGGCAAATGAGACGAGTATGGAGTCAAATTACATGTGTATTGGGGCAAAAACACATTTCAGAGCAAATGAGACGAATTTTGGGGAAATGTAATTTGTTTGGGCACATTGCACAAGTTACACCCCTAAACAGCACGGTTCCTCAAGGGTTCTTTATTTAAGGCAAGGGTTCTATATAGAATGTGCTGAGAAAAAAAGTTCTAGATAGTATATAATGGTTCTCTGAGTATGCACGGTTCTATATAGAACCACTGTCTTTTTATAGAGGGGTCTTTACAGGAAGTGAGATGAGTTAGGGGACAAATTGCATTAGTGTCACAGCAGATGATGGGGTAACTGATATGTGTCTGGGGCACATGATGTGAGTTTTGGGCACATGGGGTCACGATCGAGGCTAATGAGATCACTTCCAGGCCAATGAGATGAGATTTGGGCACATTACGTGAGCCGGGGGTAAATTACACTCTTCTAGATCACACCAGAAACGGTTCTTCATTAGTGCAGACAGTATCGGAACAATCATAACAACAGAAGAACCACTTTTGGTGCTGCATAGAACCATATAAAGTGCATTCTCAATCCATCTGAAGAACCATGAATTAGTTTTGGGGGAGGTTGTATCCATTTGGGGCAAATAACATTACTTTTAGTGCAAATGAGAGGAGTACAGAGTCACATTACAGACATTTCAGGGCACATTGAATGAATTTTGGGCAAATTCCATTGGTATGGAATCAAATTCCATGTGCATTGGCCCAAAAAAAACAGGTTTCAGGGCTAATTAGAAACTTTTCTAGAGGTGAAGGAGACGAGTTTAGGGCAAATTAAATTTGGGGTTTGGGGCAAATACGATGAGGCTAGAGTCAGATTAGTTGTGTGCTCAGACCTAGAAATCTATTTTTGGGGCAAATGGGATTCTGGAGTCTAATTACACGTGTATTTGGGCAAAACAGACATTTCAAGGCAAATGAAACAACTCTGCAGGTAAATGAAACGAGTTTGGGGCACATTAAATGAATTTTTGGGGTAAATTATATCAGTCCAGGGCAAATAACATTCCTTCTCAGGGCAAATGAGATTTGTATGGAGTCAAATTACATGTGTACTGGGTAAAAAAAAAAAAAAAAACATTCCAGGGCAAAAAAGCCCACTGTTTCAGGGTAATGAGACCAGCTCAGGGCACATTAAATGGATTTTTGGGCAAATCACACGAGTTTGGGGCAAATTACATCAATCTGGGACTAAAGATTAAAATAGAGCAGATTTGGGGTAAATGAGATCAGTTTGGGGCACATTAAATGAATTTTGGGCAAATTACATAGGTATGGAATCAAATTCCATGTGTACTGGCCCAAAAAATTAGAAACTTTTCTAGGGGCGAAGGAGACGAGTTTAGGGCAAATGAAATTCATTTTGGGCACATAACATGAGTTTGGGGCAAATACGATGAGTCTAGAGTGAAATTATTTGTGTACTGAAACAAAATAAACAGACATTTTAGGGCAAATGAGCAACTTTTTGGGGGGGAAGTGAGATCAGGTTAGGGCACATTAAATGAATCTTGGTGGAAATTACATCAGTTTGGGGCAAATAACATTACTTTTTAGGGCAAATGAGATGAGTATGGAGTCAAATTACATGTGTTCTTTTATTGGTAACAATCATAACAACCGAAGAACCAGTTTTGGTGCTGCACAGAACCATATAAAGCGCATTCTCAATCCATTTGAAGAACATTTCACCACGTAAAGGACTATTCAGAATGCAAACGCTTCTCTGAGCATCATGATTCTATATAGAGCCATTTCTTCACTGTAGAGCAAACAGGATGAGTTATGGGTCAAATGACAATAGCTATAGGCCAAAAAGGAGGAGCTGCACAGCAGAGAGACGGTTCTGGGGTACATGATATGAGTTGTGGGCAAAAGGGACCACTTTTGAGGGCAATTGGATGCGTCTGATGGGGTGAATGAAGGTCCAGAGGGGCGTAAAACACCAGAAGGGAAATGGACAATGCACAAATGAGCTGAGATGACCCAAAAAAGACTTTGCAGAGTGATTCTATTTAGGTCTCAGACCGTATGTGATGTCCTGCATATTTATGGGGTTATATTTACTGGGCTTTGAACCCAGTCCTGCACTGCTGAGCTATGGTGCAATTAATCTACTGTCTTCGTTAATAGCACTGTGAGTATGTACCAGTAGCGCAAGCTCAGCAAAAGTGGGCTGTCAGGTAAGGTGGCTAAAATAAGCCCCCTGCTCTTTGAGTGACAGGGGCCAAATGAACTTTCATGAATAATTACTAGGGCCCGATTGATATCGACAGCTGCTTTTTTAGCATTACTGTGAAACCAGAATTTGAACTCACAGTCTCTCCACGGTACACCAAAGCCATAGACAGCTGGGGGCCCAGTATGACCACCTAAACAGGTGGGCCTGAATCAGGACCCCACAATATATCATTTCAGCATCGCCATCGCAACGTGTGCATGTGCGATGGTCCAGTAAAGCTAATTAAAATGGCTTGGAACCGTTCGCCCGGTTCTGGTTTTCCATGGATGATCTATATATCGTCACTGTCCAATGAAAACCATGTATCTCCATTTTTGGCAGTTCTGACTTTTCTGCATCATTTGAACACAGCAGCTGCTGTTTACACCGTGTTTACATTTCATGATGACTGGACCAACAGAAATGGCCCAAAACTGCTTGGAAGGACGTCTGGTTCCATTGACTTCCATTATAATCAAATGAGGTTTTTGCCCTCTCCTGTAAAGTTGCCATTTTGGAGATACTTGCTTTTCTTTGGACAGCGATGATATGCCGGTTGTTGGTCAGATAATTCCAGGACACACAGAGAAGAGTGGTCACCTGCTTTGGTGTTTGGTGCATTGGAACTAATTGTATAGCATTAAAGTTCTTGGAAGAAATATTCCCAAAATTCATTAATTTTTTTTATTATTAATTTTATATTCTATGCGTATGCACTCGCTACAAAATCACCCCAATCACTCTAGAATGACTTTCCAAACACAGCTGTTCATTCCATCTGCTAAAAAATTCCCATATTTTTAAATATCACAAAATATATCCCAAAAAAATATTTATATTTTGCAATGCCAGCCAGCCTTCTCATGTAAGCCAGAGACAATATAGACGTTATGAAGACTTTGCTGAACCGATACGGGGTTACAATAATACGGGTCCCATCAACAACTGATAGGAGCACTGACAGATGCTAACCTTGCACAAAGCTAGCGGAATGCTCAGATTATAATATCTTTATATGAGTGTACTGGAGGCAACATTTTGACCATATCTGAATACGGGGGGTGGAGATGCTCACACTTGCATGAACAAACACCACCAAGAAAGCACTGTTTAACTGAATCAGCATCCAAATCAGCATCAGACACAAAACGTTCACATCATTTGGGCCCTAATTACTACCACAAGGATGCAAGTCATTCAGTTGTGCATTTGTTTCCATTGGCCTGGCGTCACCGTTTCAGGCGCGGCCATAATTCGAAGGCCTGGAACATCTACCACTTAGGCACGGTACTCCCTACTGCTCACCAGTAAACACAGTGCAGGCCCCGGAGGAACCCTGTACGGTTCCACTGTAGATGTGCAGCCAGGACGACCAAGTTCTCGATCCTAAACCGGAGACAGAAACAGCGCTTGCCTGCGTAGGCTGATCTCCGGTCGGAGCTGCCGCTGTAGCAGCGAGCATGGTCTCTTTCCCACAGCCACCGACCTGCGGTGCATGTTTGTTGAACTGTTTTTGGAGGAAGGCTCGCGCGCCCTGGGAGAAAAAACAAGGCACTACACGTGCCGCTGGGCCCTTTGAACATGACACCGGCTGACACAGCTTCGGTTACGCCGCGGTGATTGGAAACATCTGGTGGCAGAGAGCGGAGGAGTTCAGCATGGAGTTTACGGAGTTCACCCTGTGCAGCTTTAACAGGACGCGGCCTGGACGCTGCCGTCCGTATCTCAGGGACGCATCGCGTCCGGCTGACCATATGGAGCGCGGGATCTTCCGGAGGTCGCATCTACTGATAGTAAATCAAAACTCCGCCTGCACCGAAATCCAGCATGTTGTGCAGGCGTGTAGGAAACGCTAGGCCCGTGCCTCGGGATATAATTAGCACAAACGCTGCTTTGATAGCTATCGTATTATGTTCTTTGTCCCAGGAACACACACTTGTTGTGCTCCAAGAATACACTCCGCCGCGATTCATCTTGATTTACTGCCGAGCAGAACCCCGGCACAGGAAACGCTCCTTGGACTGCAGTCTGGAGACCCGGGTTTGATGATGTTGGGACAATAAATGCCAATGGCTGGGTAGAGACACCGTGCCTAAGCCACGGGCCACGGTTCAGCATGGCCGTATAAAACATGTGTGCAGCGTCTAATGAGAAAGCCAGACTCTGGGCAACGGCCCATTGGCACCCAGTCTCCACTGGCTAGCATCAGCGCTAGCTATTCTGGAAAGCAGATGCTCCAAAACGGCGAGGCTTGATCGAAGGAATGCTTCAGCAGATACCTGCGAGGACGGAGCTATGTACTGAGGAGCAAAGATCATGGGACTGCATCATCATCAAAGTCTCAGTCCGGAGCCAAAAGGATGAGATCAAGAGTGATGTAAAGTTGGGACGGCTGCAGCGACCATAGAGCTGTCAGTCTGTTGCTCGACCGGAGAAATTAATTGACATCCTATAGGGAAGAGTGTCTGATGACCTAACTTCTGGAGCGTCTTGAAAGCCGGTAGGCGTCTGACCTGACCAGGATCCGTCCGAGAGCCGGACATCAATCCGGTGCCTGTTTTCTTTGTAAACTCCATAAATTTCGCTCGACCCGGCTAGCTAATAAAGAGCGGCCCGACTCCTTTCCTCGGCTCGGCTTTCTCCAGGACCAGCTACGCTCGGGAGAGCCTCCTCGTAGAGTCAGCTCTGATTTAGTGCTGCAATCTTCCTGCCATTCTTTAAAATCAAACTCACCGGCCTGCTTAAAAAAAAGACATCAATGACATAAACGACCCGGTGAGGCCCAAATGCTGGATGGCGGTCTTTAAGGCCATGAGGGATTCGATCACAAAGCCTAAAAACAAGAGAGCAGCAAATCCTTGGCATTTGACAAATGGGCCTTACGGAGTTGGGGGTTGGAAAATGGGGTGGGTGAGGGGGTGGGGGGGTTAGATCAGGGCCGTGCTGCCTTTTCTACTATTCCCCAAAAGGAAACAGCAGCTAATAAACGAGGAACCAGACAAATCCTTAACCGACGGCACCGAACTGAACCCATTAGCCTAGGAACCACATTCACGGTGATTGAGCACGGCGCTGCCATCATAATGAATATTAATTATGGTAACCTTCGGAGGGCGATTAGGAATGTGTCCTGAAGGAGCCCCGACGAGCCACCACACAATAGCCCGGCATTAGCCCACCGCAAACAAAGGAATTCCACAGATGTACCAATTCCAAAGGAATGTCATGATGGGAAAAGGACAGATCTATATGCACAGCCGTGTCACCCGAGTTCGAGAAATGAAAACGGATCCCAGCTACCGGTATTCCGCTGCTTGTTCTCCCTCGGGGTGGACGGATTTCACGAAGAGGACCAACAAGAACAACATGAAGCCTGGGTAGAAACCTGGAGCTCAAAACTCGGCCAAACTTCAGCTTCCTGTAATCAGCCAGGGCAGAAATGTATCGGCATGGCCTCTGGAGATACGGCTGGGGATATTTTAATAGGGACTGACCGTTAGGGGTGGGCAGTGTGATGATCTGTTATCCTTATCCTGATAGAGGTCACAGTATGCTTCCTGAGGTATGGACTGCATACCTACACACATCATTCCAAAATCAGTAACTGGGCTTATTTAATTGTGTGTAGTGCAGAGCAGTCCGTAAAACACTGAATATAAACCACTGTACGTTTATCATCATCACTATCACAGTATTTTATATGTGCATGTGTGTATTTTATATGTTCTGATGATTTAAATCTTAGAAAAATTAAATAGTGTGTGCATATCATATATACTCCAAAAAATCAGGTCTTATCCAGTGGATATATGTTTGTTGTGAGCTCATTTTACGACTATTTAACTTATTTCAAGACATATTTTACTTGTTGATTTTGGTAAGCCATATTTTCCTCACTATATACACTGAAAAAAAATCAGCTTTTGGCAAGTACAATTATCTTATATCTAGTTTATATATCTAAAAAAATCATTTTTAGGTTGTTTTAGGATAATTTTACAGATAATTTGACTTATTTCCAGATACATTTTTACTTGTTTCAAGTAAGTTTTGTAAGCCATATTTTCTCCCTATACACACTGCGAATGCAAATGAGATTTTGGCAAGTACAACTCTCTTATATCTTGTTCATGTGTCTTAAAGTTCTAGTTTTTATGTTGTTTTGGGGTCATTTTAAGACAATTTTGCTCATTTCCAGACTATTATTTTAACTTGTTAAGTGATCCCTGTAAAACACATTTTCTCACTATATTGGTAGATAATAAAAAAAAATATAAGCAAAATTACCTTGCAATATAGCGAGATTTGTCCTATAAAATTACTTAAAGCAGATAAAAAATATCTGGAAATAAAATAAATAATCTTAAAAGTAGTTTACAACGATCTCAGAAATCACACAATGTAATTTTTAAAATACACCAACTAATATTTTTGCAGTATGGGCAGATAATTTGGTCTGTTTCAAGTGAATTTCTTAAAATAAGCAAAATTATCTGGTAATATGGAGAGACAAATTACTTAAAACAAAAAATATCTGAAATATTTATCAGAAAATAAAGAAAAAATATTTTGCAATAATCCCAAAAACACAATTTCAAGATACATTAACTAGATATAAGATCACGTTACTTATCAGTATCCCATTTTTTGCGGTGTACTATGTGGTACCATGATATATAAAGTTGTGTCCATTTCGCCCAGCCCACCTCCGGCGCCTGTTGTGATTACAGTCATGTGTGACCCGTGTGAACATGCGGACCTCCTCCGTAGGTTAAGCCTGGCATCCCTCCTTCAGAAAGCTCCGAGACGCTCGGCGTATCTGCATTTTATTTTAGATCTGGAAACAAGATACGGAACACGCTGAACACTTAAAACATTCCGAGGAAGCTGTGGGAGGCCAGAGTACACACTGCTACTGCACACAATCCGCCCAAAATCCACCCCAGAAAATCTGTTTCTTCTCATCCAGAATGCCTCGGACAGGGGTCAGCAGGCCGAACGCTAGGAAAACCAAACCACGACACTTTCTGTCCACTGTACTGGAGTGACGCTTTAACGGCCTGGCTGTAAATACGTCTCGGAGACAACAGTCAGTGGAGACCGAGTGATAATGTCCTACTATAGGCTGATATATACACATACAGACACCATAAAGAACAACACACTGCATTTGCTCTGCTTCGAGGGCTAGCCGCTTTTCCCACATCTCCGGCAGGTCCTGCAGGACACTTCTCCACAAAAGTGGAACCTCTGTTAGTGACACGTCTCTCAGCATTGGACCTGAGGATGACTGAGAGTTCCTTATCTCTGAATTCTCGATGTTTATCTAGAACATTTCTCCTCTTTCCTGTTTCATTAGCTACTTGCTAAGATAGGCTTGCTATTGGCGCTGCTATATGACCAGCAGTCCGGGCGCTGGCCTTGAGGGTCAATGGTCAGTGAAGTAGCGGTTCTACATGAATTCCAGCATTGCAGACCAGTTATTGTTAAAACTGTGTTAGAGCCAAAAACCAGACGCTCAACAAAGCCAGCCGTCACTGGAACCACAAGGGGGCTGTAAAAGAGATCCATGTAACTCCGGAGCAGACCCCTGTCCAAGGCTATCAATCAAATGTGGTTCCCAAAATTCAGAGACCAAACGGACCAAACGGTCCAGTCCAAACGGCCATCAGAAACAAGCTGTTCGTTTTTCAGGAGACACAGGAAATGGAACTCCTAACAACCACCTGGAAGACCTGGTAGATCCACCAACACTGTCCCCAGCACTTAAAGCTTCCATCTTTGAGAGAACATCAAGCTGCTCCAGACCTGAGAACATCCACAGGTGTTTCTGTCCATCCTTCCACCGTGAGAAGAAGACATCTCCGTGCTACGGAGGTCTGAAAGGAGGTGTAGCTGTTCCAGAAGCTCCTCACTGAGAAAAGGAGACACGCACCTCCACCCCAGAGTCCAGAACCTCAACACCACTGAACATGATTGGAAATACTTTAGAAACTGTAACCAGCTTTCAAGACTGAACTTTGGAGGTGTGTCTGCAGATGTCTTTGGAAAGCTGGAAGTCAGTCTCCCAGAGGAACTGGGGCTGCTTCTGCTTTCCTAACACTGGAAATGAACCATGTGTAGCTGACCACCATTTTGACTGGAAGGAAGTCAAACAGAGTAAGGATGATTCCGACAGTCCACTGCACCAAGCCCAACGGCGCGAAGGCCGGTCACTCTAATTCACCGCTGAGCGCACGCTGTCCTTTGTAAGGCGCTCCTCACCACAAACTCCACCTGGTCCAGCAGTGCTACTTAAATACTTAAAGCTGTTGAGAAACCTTCAACAACAACAAGCAGCTCTGAAATGGCTGGAAAGGTTGCCCAAAACGCTCATGCAACCCAGATTAGCAAAGTTTCACAACCATAATCTGATCAGTTTGAAAGCCAAACTTTCCCCTCGAGCCAAAATGAACAGCGTTAAACTACACGAGGCACGTTAAAGCCGAGTTTGACTTTCATACACTGAAACAAACAGACCGCTTGGGGTTTATTAGACCTCCATCAGGTCCAACATGTGGTACGATGTAGTATATTCAGTTAGCATCCGGCAGACGAATGCAATTTACTCAGTGACCCTTTATAACCCATAACTATTCATTTTCAAACCTAGCCTTAAACCTTAACCCTCAACCCCAGACCTACACCAACTGTTGGTCCTGAAAGTCTCCCAAGATCCTTCAGATGGTTCAATTATCAGAACATCCAAAGATTGGGATCAATCAAGTCAATTCAAAGCATTCCAACTGGAGAACAGCATGAGACTCGATCCACAGTGAAGAACATCAGAGGAACATCCAGATACCTCCAACCTCATTCCAGTGGAGGGATTGGGGGATTTCACCAAGCAGGATTTCTCAGGATAGCCAGATAACTTAAGCCCAAAGTCAAACCTGTCCAACAGTAATCTGGTCAGTGGTCAAGTCAATTCAAAGCATTCCTAAAGTTGCATATATTGGGGACAGCAAACCAAGACTCAATCCACAGTGAAGAACATCAGAGGAACATCCAGATACCTCCCAAAAGTCAAACCTGTCCAACAGTAATCTGGCTAGTGACCTGAACAGCTACAGATCTGTCTATCGGGGTCAATCAAGTCAATTCAAAGCATTCTAACTGGAGAACAGCATGAAACTAGCAATGAACAGCAAACCAAGACTCAGTCCACAGTGAAGAACATCCAGATACCTCCAGCCTCCTTCTGGTGGAGGGACTGGGGGATTTCCCCAAGCTGGATTTCTCAGGATAGCCAAAAAGTCAAACCTGTTCAACAGTTTACTGGCCAGTGGTCAATCAAGTCAATTCAAAGCATTCTAAAAACACTGTAGATTTGGGGGGGATTCTTAAAATACATATACTGGGGGGTGTAACTGGAGAACAGCATAAAGACTCAAAGACTCAAACCACAATGAAGAACATCCAGATACCTCCAACCTCATTCCAGGGAAGATTTCACCAAGCAGGGTTTCTCAGGATAGCCAGATAACTTAAGCCCAAAGACAAACCTGTCCACCAGTTATCTGGCTAATGACCTGAACAGCTACAGATCTGTCTATCAGGGTTAATCAAATCAATCCAAACACTCTAGAAACAGCATAAAAGGAGGTGGGTAGATGGGGGAGGGGGGGGTTCACCAAGCAGGGTTTCTCAGGATAGCCAGATAACTTAAGCCCAAAGTCAATTCTAGGATGAGAGCTGAGAGGCATTCTTCCAGTACAGTTCTCAACTTTGGCCTAAAGTTATCTGGCTAAGCGGAGAGATCCTTCTGGTGACCCAACAAGCCACTGACACTCCGCACACATCCACGTAAATGAAGGTTCATCAGGAGCACAGCACCACCAGAAGACCCCCCAAACCGAAGACAAACTTACACTCATCTGTTGTAGGAGTAAAAGGCGCGCGTGCGCACACAGCTGGTCTTCCAAACTGCACCAGAACAACGAGAGCCTTGTGTTCCTCGCAGAGAGGGAGAGAGGAGCAGGCGGCACACCCACGAAAAGAAGAGGGAGTCAGAGAGAGAGAAGGAGAGAGGAGATGCTGGGTCAGTATCCACTTAAATGATATCCATCTCCGCGTCCAGGTCTCGCCGTGTTGTCCGAAACGCTCCCGGTGCGCGCGCGCGCGCGTCTTTACGCGTCTCCAGTTGCGTCCAGCACGAGGTCAGAGTAAGTTCCCCCCAAAGAGAAGTCCGCGAGCGAAGCCACGTCCAGGTTTGGTGAGTAGCAGCTGCTGCAGCATCCAACTCTGCACTCCGGACTTCAAGCGAGTGAAACAAGACGCACAGAAGCCCCGCCCACTGTCATTTGCATAATTTATTCACCACGTGGAGGAGCCGTAGTGGCGTTCCCTCGCCGCGCTGATAGGGGGCGCCAGACGGGACGGGAGAGGATCAGGTTCAGGTTTGAGCAGACTTTTGGTGCCACCCATCTGCACTGGAGGGAAGTGGTGTGTTTTTATCTGCTGGCTCTTTTTCTCCTGATCCCTCATTCCAGCTTCCCCCATGGGTTCCAGGGGTTTCAGGATTGCCAGCCTTCCTGGGTGAACTCCTAACACCTTCACTAGAGGAATCCGGGAGAGTGGATTAATGTCCTATACCCAGAGGTGGACGAAGTACACAAAGCATGTGGCTGAGTTAAAGTAGAGATACTCCTCCAGTGTCAGTTCCTCCCTTTAGACCTCCACTGGAGTAACAGTACTAAAGTATGTACCTTCAAATGTACTTAAGTATGGAGAGTAACAGGAGCATGATTTATTATGGCTCTAATGTCCTATTATCATTTCTGGAACAAGACTCTTAATCAGCTCAGTGTAGGTGAAGAGACTCTAGTGTCTCTCAGTCCACCAGTCTTTAATAGAAGATCATTAATTAGTCTGACACTGACGTCTATTACAATCATCATCAGCACAGAACACTGAAGGAGAACAGGTTCCATTAGCTAGAACCAAGCTCAAATCAGGTCAAATCAAGCTCAAAACGAAGTGAGCACTGTACCCTGACTGGTGGGCTCGCACATACATACATACATACATACATACATATACTGTATATGTAGATATATATAATGTGTGTGTGTGTATATATATATCAAACAATCTGTTGTCTCAAAGCAGCTTCACAGAAAAGCAGTTTATATATATTTTTTTCTTTTCCATATATATATGTGTGTGTGTG
Source organism: Semaprochilodus insignis (assembly GCA_034552555.1). Lineage (NCBI taxonomy): Eukaryota > Metazoa > Chordata > Actinopteri > Characiformes > Prochilodontidae > Semaprochilodus > Semaprochilodus insignis. The sequence continues at coordinate 31,356,629 of CM067488.1, forward strand.
TNNATACACACGCATACATACATATATGCATACATATATACACACGCATACATACATATATGCATACATATATACACACGCATGTATACATATACATACATATATACACATACACACACACACACACATATGGAAAAGAAAAAAAAAAAAATATATATATATATATACACACATATACACATACATACATACACACACATACATATACACATATACGTACATATATACACATACACACAAACATATATGCATACATACATATACACACACATGTATATGCATGTATGTATGTATGTATGTGTTTGTAATGGAAAGGCCCTCCTCAAATCCTTCACCAAATCCTGTGACATCAGCATCCTCATGTGCCCGAGTGCCTGATGGGTTGTTAGATACAGTGGGGTCCACAAGTCTGGATCATCAGTTCAGAGGTGGAACTTTTCAGAAGACTTGGGTCCCGTTACATCAGGCATAAAGCCAACACCACATTCCACCATAAGATCATCAAACCACCAGTAACCATAGTGGTACCGTGATGGTCTGGGACTGTAGGACCTGGGAGACGTGTTCTAACTGATGGAACCATGAATTCTGCTCTCTCTCAGAAACTCCTGAGAATGTCCGGCTGTTGGTTCATGAGCTAGAGCTCAAGCGCAGCTGGGTTACGCCGCAGGATGATGATTCGAAGCACACAAGCAGGTCCATTTCTGAGCACCTCAAAGGAAACTACATGAAGGTTTCGGAGTGGCCAAGTCAAAGTCCTGACCCGGATCCCATTGAGATGCTGTGGCAAGACCTTAAACGTGCAGTTCATGCTGGAAAACCCTTCAAATCCCGTCACTACAGGACGTCAGCATCCTCGTGCCCAAGTGCCTGATGGGTTGTTAGATACAGTGGGGTCCAAAAGTCTGGATCATCTAGGAACTGCTGTCATGTCATTTGTCAGAAAACTATTAAAGGGCCAGACCTCCATCAATCCTGATCCGAGAAGGAAAAAAGTATTTCCAGTGATTTACCACTGGCACTGTAATTCCAAGACCAGTCTTCATACACATCTGGGAAACCGGCCCAGGAAGTTTTACTCAGTTGTTAGGTATCATTCCCAAACACACTATCTGAAACATATCATCTCATTTCAGCTAAGTGACTGATTGTCAGAAAGCAGTCATCAGGATCCTCAGAAAGTCGGAACACTGCGGATTGCTGGTTTCTCCAGAAACTCGTAGAACTGATGCCAAACTTAACAGCATGTCAAATACAGAGACACTTTGATTTCCAGGAAATAAGGTCTTGGGATGTAATCCTGTTTGGGAAATGTAATTTGAAAACCGTGTTTAATATATTTTGATAAATGATGAACATGAAACAGTTATAGATGTTATACGACCCGCTTCTGGAAATATTTCCTTCATCAGATACCTGTAACAAAAGGACAAGGACGAAACGGGCCATTAGAGTAGTGAATTACTTTACCCTGAATTTATTACACATGAAACTAAAATGATGAATGAAAATGCTTTGATGTAATTGGTGGAAACGGGCCAGAAGGCACCAGAACCCTGCTCCAGGAATAGAAGTCAGGATGGAATGGTGTTCCAGCTCAGATATTGAAAACCTGAGTAAGTGTTTTTATAGGGAAACCAGGTATACGGTGCTGCGACCAAGTATTCGCCTCCTTCCCAGTTTCTTCCATATTGGTATTTGTGTCTCACTGGAACGTTCTAGATCATCATCAAACTGCTTTTCATATCAGACGAAGAACCCAAATAAACACAAAATGCTGTTTTTAAATAGTGATTTAGTGAAGGTAAAACAGCATTCAGCTCTTTCTGCCCCGTGTGGAAGACTAATTACCCCCTTAGATACTGAATCAACCAGTAAACCAAATGGTGTTGGGTTCAATTTCACTACCACACAAAGGCTCGTCTCGCATTCAACTCAACATTTATTTATATGTGCTTTTTATAACAGATGTCACAAAAGCAGCTTTGCAAAGAATCTGGTGTCCGAGCCCCCAGTGAGCACGCCAAGGGTGACAGAGGTGAGGAGAACCTCCCTCAGTTCAAAAGGAAGAAACCTCGAGAGGAACCAAGACTCAAAAGGAGAACCCATCCTCCTCGGGTCAACACCAGATGACAAGACAAGCAAGGGAAAGGAGCGTTCAGTGTTTGTAAGGTAGAGGAGTAAAAGTCTGATTAGTCCGTAATTAAGTAGTTGGGTCATCGGATGGGTCAGCAGGACGCAGGCCAAGCTTCCACAGTGCAGGACAGCCAGGAGCCAGGAGCCAGGAGCAGCCTCCCAGTCAGAGCAGACGTAGCAACAGCATCAGACTGCACAGGATGGGCAGCAGTTCAGCTCAGGCAAAGAGAACAGACAGACTGTTAGCTCTGACAGACGATCAGAACACGCTATATGGTGTTAACAGAGTGCAGCAGTGACTCCGGCAGGCCCGGCTACTACAGCAGAACTAAAAAAACACTGGCCAGAAAAACAGTGGGATGGGAGACGCAAACCACTGCTGACCAAACGGAACACAAAGACTCGTCTCACATTCACCAACAAACATCTAGATGACCCCAAAGACTTCTGGGATAGTATTCTGTAGACTGGGGAGTCAAAGGTGGAACTTTCTGGAAACATGGGTTCTGTTACGTCTGGCGTGAAGCCAACACCACATTCCACCATAAGAACATCATACCAACAGTGAAGCATGGTGGTGGTGGTGTGACGGTCTGGGGCTGCTTTGCTTCTGCAGGACCTGGACGACTTAACTCATGGAACCATTCATTCTGCTCTCGATCAGGACCGTCCGGTCGTCAGCGTGTGACCTAAAGCTCAAGCGCAGCTGGGTTACACAGCAGGACGATGATCTGAGGCACACAAGCAAGGTCCAGTTCTGAACAGCTGAAGAGAAATGAAATGAAGGTTCTGTAGCGGCCAAGTCAAAGTCCTGACCTGGATCCCATTGGGATGCTGTGGTGAGACCTTAAACGGGCAGCTCATGCTAGAAAACCCTCCAAAGTACTAAAGTAGCCAAATTAAAACTATTCTGGAAAGAAGGGACACCAGAATTCCTCCACAGAGACGTAAATGACTCATCGGAATTGTTTGATTGCAGTTGTTACTGTCAAAAGTAGCACAACCAGTTATTGGTTGTGCTCCTTATGGGTTTCCTCCCACAGACTATACACATGCAGTCAGATGAACCGGAGATGTCTGTGTGTATCGGATTCTGCAATGGACTGGAAGCCTGTCCAGGGAGTTTCCTGCATTCCACCCAATGAGCTCTGGCTCCAGCACCCCCACACGACCTGGAAGGGATAAGCAGCTCAGAGGATGAATGAATGAACTAGTGCTCTGTCAGGTAAAGTCAGGGAAAAGACCCCGGTGTAAGGCTCATTGCAAAAATCCAGGCCACTTTTAAGGTGTATTCCTAAATCCGGCCACTCCCTCCACTGGATATGATGTGATCACATCAACGACTGACTGAGAGATCGACGTGAACGTTTGAGGACGGCTTTGTCACCTTCACAGAGCTGGGAAACCTGGTTTTGGCCGAGAGCAGCCGAGTGGAGGCCAAGCCGTTAACAGCTTGATGGTTAAAGACTTGTAGCCGAACGCTTCTTCCCATCTGGCAAATATCCGAGGGAGGTATGTATTCGGACTTTCATCTGAAGCCATGACCTTGGATCACTTCCTCACCCCATCCATCCTGAGAGACAGCGTCACTGTCGGTCCGCATATAAATCCTCCTGACGTACGTGTAGGCAGAGTAATGCTGAGGTGTTCGTACAGAACAGACTTCAGTCAGTAGTTCCGTGCTGATGTTGTGCAAATGCCGTTTTCCCAGCGGTTCAGTTCCAGGGCTGGAGCAGCATTCTTCATAACTGCTCTTGGAAGACCACATGATGGATGGGAATTCTTCTTCGTTATGGTTACCTGGTCCTGTAGTTTTTGAGATATCAACATCATTCCATCTCCAGAATGTTCGATCTTATCAGGAATGGGGTGCTTGTATACAGTTCTTTGATCCGACTTACAATTTTCCAAAAAATTCAGATTTTTTTCCCCTTTAAGAATGAATGGGATGGAAAAGTACATGCCCATCTACTGTACTTCTGCTCATCCCAGAGTTCCCGTTCCTGAGACACCATCTCAAGGCAGACCCCTGAGCATGAGTTCATTGTTGGTTTGACCCCACTTTATCTGCTGTTCCTCCTTCAAATCCAAATGCTGCATTTCCAAAAGAGGACGGGAAAACTGGCCGATTCCAAAATCCTAAACTGTTACGGAACAGACTCATTAATATTTACACCCCCAACATTTACATACAATCACAACGGAGCTACAGAACCAACATGGTGGACTATGTGGAGAAATCCAGCGTTCCAGGCTGGGAAGGGGATGTCGGCACTTTCCATTCCCTTCCCAAGGAACCCAACTGTCAGCGGTACATGGTGGATGTACATCTTTAAACCAGGCTGAAGTTCTTCCTATTCACCAGGTTACTAATCCAATGTTCAGTTCCACCTTAAATGCTGCATCTTGTACAGGTGGCAGAATGTCCTGTAGCGCCATTTAAGGTG
>CM067488.1:31361711-31409152 GCA_034552555.1 Semaprochilodus insignis
GAGAGCGGGTTTGGTGTGAGGTGTAAACAGAGTGATTGAGAGCGGGCCACTGCTGGTAGACCCGTATGACCGTACGCTTCCATACACCTGCAGATTCAGCTACTTCCTTCACACTATGGTCTTTGACACGCCCAAATGCAGTCACTCCTTTTAGCCAATCATTAACATCTGCTCTGGAGCCATTTTCCACACATGGAACGAGACATTCCCTGCACTGTACCACCTCTTCCCAATCTATGGATCCCGTCACTCATACCCGACAGGGATTTATAGCCCCATCATCCTCATGCAGCCCCATCATCCTCTGCTGGAGCCTGAAGGTACTACCACCTTAAACACACAAGGTGACTCATGTTTTGTCATATGTATAAGTCCGGACAAAATGGACTAAAGGATGTTTTGTAATGTGCTAACTGACTTATTTACACTTAGAACAACAACAACATGTTACGACTGTATCTAGAACCAAAAACAAGTTCCGCCATCACTGGTAATAGGCCTTTATCATGTACTATATAGAACCTTTGTTGCTGAGAGTGTAGATATAACTGAGCACTGTGTTCATGTAGTCTCAGGATGTGGACGTTCATGGATGTTAAGGGAGCTTCCCCTTTAAGGCTGCCTTGGCAGCAGATTTGACCCTTCGTGAGAGCAGCACACTCTATAAAACTCCAGCAGGGAATGAGCAAACAGCACCCTGAAAGCAGGAGCTCCAGTGGCTCAGCGGGAGCACCCTCGCTCTCCCCGTTAAAGTCACCTGCGTAATCAAAAGGACAACTATAGACTGCCCGCAAATAAACATAAAGAGCTATTTAGGTGCCATAAACCCCGTCAGGCCCGCCTGGCATTTTCTCCCAAGTGCTCATTTGGCTTCCTTGTTTTTCGTCAGCGCTACCTGCGGTCGGATCAGATGGCTGTGCGGAACATGGCTGCTCACGCAATGGTGGAAACGGGGAATTTAAACGAGCTCTTCCTGCGAAGTTACAGGCAGTGCTTCAGCGCCGCGTACCACGGCTTTTCATCTCTGAGCTCCGTGAGAACTTCACACCAGAATAGTCCACAGAACCTTCGAGTTAAAGCGCTAGTTCAGCCAAAACTCAAACTCCAACATGAGGCAAGTTTGGTGGACTGGAGCTACAGTGCTAACGTGTGTGATGGTTCAGATGTGGTGGTCATGGGAACCAGGGGTCTACATGTCTACATGTCTACAACGCACATATAGACACTTCATTGACTATCCAAACCACCAGTGAACCTACACATGTCTACTGAGTGTTATATGGAATGTTGATAATGGGAAAATCTGGAAAACCTGGAAATAATACGTCTTCCAAGACATCAGGGAGCATATACGGGGTGTCTGAAAAGTGAGGAAACGGCCATTTAAAATAAATACAGTTTGGCAGACGGCGATTCAGTTTCAGATACAAGCTCTGGGGGAAATGAGGAAACCTGTTAGGCCATGTCACCAATACGGAATGCAAGAAAAGGACAGCCTTAACACATATCAATTTTCTGGTTTCACATTAAATCACTGTTTTAACTTTAATAGGAATAAAGTTACATTAACATGAAGCTCATCACTGTTCTTCTGGTGAAACCCTCTACCAGTTTGATGTGTCACACACCCACCTTCCCACCTACAGAAAAATGAAGCTCAATCCAAGATGGCCGCCATTTTGGTGACATGACCTAACAGTTTTCCCTTTTCCCCTGAGAGTTTGTGTCTGAAATTGGCCAAATCATTCGTTTCCATGTTATGTGTGGGTTTCCTGTATCTAACCTCACCTTTCCGTGAGGCAGCTCTTCTGACGTCTGGTTACCATCACCACCACTGTGAACAATTCTGAATCGTAGAATGGGTAATTTGGGTAATTCACCATTACTGAGATTACACACAGATACATGTAGAGGAGCTGAAGAAGAACAGGGCCACAACAGCAGAAGACCACACTGGGTTCCAGTTCGGTCAGCCAAGAACATCTTAAGATCCTAGACTTATTACTCTGTAACTAAGGCTTATTACAAGGTTTATTACACACTCAATAAGGCTTATACTTCAGGCTTATTACAAGGCTTAACATTCAGCAGGTACGGCTCACTGTAAGGCTTATTATCTAATCAGTAACGTTCATTATAAGGCTTATTACTCAGTAACTAAGGCATATTACAGACGTATTCACAAAGTAAGTAGGGCTTATGATGAGGCGTATTATTTAGTAACTAAGGATTATTAAATAGCTTATTATTCAGTAACTAGAGCTTATTATATAGTAACTACAGCTTTTTATATAGTAACTAGAGCTTATAAGACTCATTAATTAAAAATTAAGGCCTATAATTCAGTAACTGTGGATAATTACAAGGCTTATATAGTAACAATCCCACCAAGTCCCATCATGGCTGACATTTACCAGCTTCTAATGGCTATTTCCAGCATGATGACCCTGTCCCAAAGCAACAGTGGTGTTCCTCAGTCTGTTTCCCAGTCACTGGACCCAAATCCAGTAGAATGGAGAACTGACAGCATGAAGGTGCTCCTGAAACATCTGCAGGAATTACATGATGCAATCATGTGAACATGGACTGGAATCTCAAAGGAATGCTTTCAACATCATGTGGAATCCAGGTCATGAAGAGCTGAAGCTGTTTTCTGTGCTGTTATCTGTAATACAAAGGACTAATGCAGCCAGGAACAGTAATAGCGCCACCTTGAGGCCTGATGGATAGTATCTCATACTGCTTCCGAAACCACATCAGCAGGTCTGTATAAGGGTTGGTAAGAACGCTATATCGCTATGCTAGCTTCATGGCTTCCTTGGAATCTTAAGACACCAAACATAACTCATCCGATCCATTACATTAACATCAGTGATCCAGATCGGACCTCTCGGGCTTGTGCATATGTGGACCTGCAACACATATAAACAATAATACTCACTGCAGCTACCATCAGCTCGCCTGCAGACAGAACAGCATGATTCCCGCCTACCGCATCCCTAATACAGTGTCCCGGAGACCCATCTGTCAGGCGCTAGTGGAAGATTTAACCTTCAGTTTGGACTCCATAATCCCCTCGGATGCAAATATATGGTAAAATATGCCGTGCTCTTGTCCTGCCGCCCTTTGGAGAATGCCAAACTCGCTCTAACAAGACAGGAACTGTCAGGAGCACAGCAACAGCTGCATGCCGCACCTGGACCCAGGAGGATTAACCCGCCACTAACCTCCAGCTTCAGAAGTTCAGCATCACCTATGATATACTTCCTGTGCTGGGATCCTGCGGAGAAGCATTCCTATCTCCAGTTTGGAAAACAGCGTGTTGGTGGTTTATTTTTAGGTGATCATTCTTCACCAAGATGAAACGGGGGAAATCTCTCCCATCATACTTACCAGCTTCCGTGTTCATTCCCAGCTTCCGTGTTCATTCACGTTTTTATGCCATTGGTGTCAGAATTCCTACTTCTCCAAAAGAGATTTACTACTGAAGTTACAGCCAGTAATCGTTTAAGATCCCAGACTTAGTAATTAAGGCTTATTACAGTGTTTATTACTAGTCAATAAGGCTTATAGATCAGCAATTACAGTTTATTACAAGGTTTACTAATCAGCATCTAAGGTTATGTTTATTATAAGGTTTATTAACCAGTAAGTACGGGATATTACATACTTATACACAACATAAATAAGGCTTATAATGAGGTTTATTATTTAGTAATTAAGGCTTATTAAATGTCTTATTATTCAGTAACTAAGGGGTGTTATATAATGACTAAGGCTAACAAAACCAGTTTAAACAATATTAATTAAGGCTTAATAAATGTCTTATTATTCAGTAACTAAGGTTATTTATAAAGCTTATTATTTGTAACCAGGGCTTACTCCCTAATCTAACACTCATTTAAAGGTGTATTATTGTAACTTTATAATTAAGGCTTATTAAATAGCTTATTATTTAGTAACTAAACAATAATACTTAATATATAGTAACAAAGACTTATTATATAGTAACTAAGGCTTATTATTTAGTAATTAAGGCACTTTGATGGAGGCGGACTGGAAGGACACTCATTAATACACATGTTTAATTTGTTCTATATAACGACGCTGATTATTAATATGCAATAACGTTATATAATTGTTTGCTTGACTTTTTGGCCTATTAATAGAAATTAATCAGCACAATGTTCTTAATTTATTCCATTAAATTCATGATCTTGGAAATGCCAGTGAAATTAGAGGGGATGCTTTGCCCTAAAGGGGTGGGGGCATTACTCTAGGGCACCCATAAGTACCCCATGTCCGAGTGGCACAACACAGCAAAGACAAAGTACTCCTAGGAGGAGCTGGGCTTGGATTTCAGTCTCCCAAATGGACAGTTTTCCCATCATAGAACTCCAGTCTGTATATCTAGGGCTCCAGAAGATCGGAGCAGGGATGGCTCGACTCTCCTCCCCAACCCCCGTGCTCATGCCCTACGTGTCCACATGTTCGCCCTCAACACTTATAGATTGCTCTGTATGTTATATCTGCCTGTTTAATCTGACCTTGCTCTTGCCCTCCTCGTTACATGAGGACATGCTTCATCTTCAGGGCCTGCCGTCCATCTCTCGGTAAAGCCTCCACTACCGCGCCTGTGAACCTGCCCCCTAAATCAAAGCCAGGGGCCAGATGTGTTGTCCTGGCCTAAGATTTGTCCATGTTGAGGAGCGTCCTCCCGTTCTGACCTTTGAACCTTTGACTTCTCCAGATGCGGCAGTTCAAGAATGCTATTTTTCCTGATGTTCTGTAACACCAACCAGTCAGAACCCAAACCCACATTCAGGCACAGTGGTTAATGCTGGTACTCGTTAATCCTTTAGAGCTTCATGTAACTGTGAGGACTGGACAGTTAAAGATTTAAAATGGTACACGATGTTTAAACAGTCTGATCCACACAGAGCTTCACTTGTTTGGCTGTAGTTCTAGTCTGTTCAGTAAACGATACAAGCTGACAGTAAAAGCAAATCACTAAACAAACATCTCAGGTTAACAATGTCGCATCGTCGCAACCTCTAATTAAATAATAGGTCAGGAACACAACCTCCGATTGGTCGACAAGTCACGAACACAGCCTCTAATGTAAACTAAACTTACCTAGCCCAAATTAATCAAATCTAATCGAATCTAAGATTAAACTAAACTAATCTAATGTAAACCAATGTACTGTAAGATAAAATAAGATATTGTAATCTAATTTAATCTAAACTAAACAAATCAAATAAAATCTAAACTAAACAAATTAAAAATAAACAAATCTATTCTATTATAACTAATCTATTCTAATCAAATCAAATCCAATTTAAATCTAATCTAATCTAATATAATCCAATGTAATGTAATGTAAACTAAACTAATGTAATCTAATCTATTCTAAACTAAAATAATCTAATCTAAACTAATCTAAAATAATCTAATCTAAACTAATCTAAAATAATCTAATCTAAACTAATCTAATGTAATCCAATGTAATGTAAACTAATCTAAACTAAACTAATCTAATCTAATCAAGTTTAGTTTAGATTTGATTAGGTTAGATTTGATTAGTTTAGTTTAGATTCATCAAAACTAAACTAAACTAATCAAAAGTAAACAAATCAAATAAAATCTAAAGTAATCTAAACTAAAATAAACTAATGAAAAACTAAATAAATCGAATCGAAAATCGAATCTAAACAAAACAAAACAAAACAAAACAGAACAAAACAAAAAAAGCAAAACAAAACTAAACTAATACAAACTAAACAAATCAAATAAAATCTAAAGTAATCTAAACTAAACTAAACTAATGAAAAACTAAACAAATCTAATCAAATCAAATCGAATCAAAACAAATCTAATCTAATCTAATCTAATCTAATCTAATCTAAAGTAAACTAAACTAATTAAACACAATACACTGTGTTACTATTACTGTAATATCAGGGCCACATCTGACTTACAGAAACACAGAGAAAGATTATAGACAGCTTACAAACAGGAATGCAGGACACACACACACACACACCACACACACACACACACACACACACACACACACCACACACATACACACACCACACACACATCTGTGTGACAGCCTCAGAAACAGCTGTCCGGAAGAAACAAACCTCTCTACATTGAAGTCGTGACCCGGCGATGACAGTGATGTTGAAGCCCACAGTCTGTCTAATGCTGAACTGCTGCAGAGAGAAAGACCACATCCTCACAATCACCGCTTCACATTCACATAACACCATCATAATCCATCATAACACACAATAACTGACATCAGCACGCCGCGTCTCATTTCAGGAATCAAACCCACGATTCCAGTAGCTATTCCAGTCTAGTGCCGGTTCATAAGGCCCTCTTTGTGGCCATGGAAGTCCAGTTTGGTCTATAGGCTTTACTCACTAGTCCAGTCAAGTCAGGGTTTATATATAGGCAGATGTTGTCCCAAAGCAGATTTATGGAGAATCCGGGTCCAAACCCCCAATGAGCAAGCCAAGGAGAAACTCCCTCAGAGCAAGAACCCTCGAGAGGAACCAAGACTCAGAAGTGGACCCGTCCTCCTCTGGTCCACACCAGACAGAAAGACCAGCAATACCTCAGAGAAGGTCTAATAATTTCTGGGAAATCAAGTTCTTAGTTAATACTGACTCTGATGTTCCACATGTGTTCTCTGATGACTTTGTTGGGGGTCAAAAACACCCAGATGTGGTTCTACACTGTGTCTATTTCCCCCCTGTGATCTGGTTCTAGAATGGAAGTTTTTTTCCCTTTGTTGGTGAGCTCATGAATAATTAGATGAGCTCTGCTCTGACTGGCTGGTTTACAGCGGGACTCCGCCCCCAATGAGCACACAGAAGCATTATGTGGAAATAGACTAAATAAAATGAGCCTCTGTGTAAATAAGCTCCGCCCTCATACTACTTAGTTAGCTATGCTAGTTACTTGGAGCTAATGCTAGTAGCTAACGTTCCCTGTACTAGCTACTGGCTCTCCATCTGGACATCAACACACAGTAGATTAAAGTTGATCCTCACTATGGAACTCTCAGTTTAAGATGATCTGCTCCAACCGGCACACACGGATACAATCACACAGCATGGCTGCTACTTACAGGCTGCTGTTGGGGTGGTGGTGCTAATAAAGGTGGAGCTGCTCCTCTCTTCAGTCTCTTCAGGGTCAGACGCTGAGCGGAGCTGCTCCATATGGTCCAAGAGTTTGGGAAACTGTCCGGAGTGAAATGTGCAGACTGCAGGATTAAAGTTGTTCCGGGATCCTGTTAAAGATGTGGGAGCTGAAGTTCCTGTTCTCCAGCTTGTTTTGGGAATTTTCTGTTCCACCTTAAATGGTGCTGCAGGACATTCTGGTGCCTGTACAAGCTGCAGTATTTAAGGTGGAACGGATCGTTGGATTAAGAAGCTGGTGAATAGGAAGAACTTCAGCCTGGTTTAAAGATGAACATCCACCATGTACCGCTGACAGTTGGGATCCTTGGGAAGGGAAAGTAAAGTGCCGACATCCCCTTCCCAGCCTGGAACGCCGGATTTCTCCACATAGTCCACCATGTTGGTTCTGTAGCTCAGTTGTGGTTGTATGTAAATGTTGGGGGTGTAAATATTAATGAGTCTGTTCCGTAACAGTGTAGGCCCATTTTCCTGTCCTCTTTTGGAAGTGCAGGATTTGGATTTGAAGGAGGAACAACAGTGTTTGTAGTTCACGGTATGTGGGTTCTATGTACTGAACTATGTACTGTGCATACAGGTTTACGGTGTGTTCCCTGTGGAACTTGGAAAACCAGTCGTTCCAAGTTTTGGCTGCTGAGTGTTAATGCTGTGAGTGAGCCAATCAGTGAAGCTGCAACGTCGGTGTTTCTAATAAACATGGAACTGTGGATGATCTGTATCCGAGTCTCCGTCAGCTCCCCCATGCACTGGACATTTTATGTACCACCTGCTAGCGCAGTTCCGCTCCCGCATGGCCATTATAACACCGCATGTACGATCGTAAAGTGTTCAGGACCTGCAAATTCACCAGCCGTTTTTCATAGGTGACGTTAACAGTCCCAGCAACCGTTCTGGTGCCGGCCAGCGCTTTACGGTGCTCTACCTGGCTCGGCCCAGTCGGAGAGGCTTGTACACTTCTTTCCTTTTTGTCTCCTCTTACCTCCCTCTCTTTCTTTCCCAACACAGTCTCACGCGCTCGCCCCTCGGCCTCCATTTATAGAAGCTGTCTGCAGGCCAAGCTATATTTTTCATAAGGAAATCTTTCATTTCCATCTTTCCATAGGATTCCCACAGCGCCCCGCACCCCGACAGGCTGTTTTAATGGAAGCGTCTGGCCCGGGCTGAGCAGACATGCGTCTTCCTCTCCCTCCGTCACCCTATGCGATTTACATCTCGCCACGCTGTTGTGTTTGGCACCCGAGCACGGATGCTCCATAGGCCTCGCGGAGACTCAAAAGAGCCGCTCGGAGCACGTCGAGAGATAAAAGGGGAGTTATTCCGGTTTTCAAAGTGGCGGAACACATTCAGACGCTTTGTCTTTGCGGCAAAGTCCCTGAAAGTCGTTTTCAGAGCCCCTCCCTCTTATGTAAATGAGGGGGAGCTGCTGCTCTTGTTGTACTATTGAACTTCCAAAGGTTTCTTTATCCTAGGATACACTAACACTCAATCAAGCCGGGATACAGCTGCTGTCTGTTAGGTTATGGAGAGGTTAGAGCACCACGGAGCACAAATCTGGGAAGTACACTGAGAAACGGTTTGGCTGCTTAGGCCTTCTCATCGTGCTTGTTAGGCAGCTGTGTTTAGTGTAGTTACACGTTTTCAGAAGTTCTGTTCTCTGAAGTTGATAATTTCTGATAAACCTGTTGGAATGACATGCTCTGTCACGAGGTGACTCATCTTTCACCCGGTGAGCTAATTAAGTACTGCGGTAATTAGCCAATCAAAGCCTCTTCAGCACTGACTTATTCAAATTCAAACAGGGTTGTTTAGTTTGGCCAGGCTAGTGTATAAGTGTAATACCTGTTGTACGGCTGTGATGCTGGATTGGCGAACCAGACGCTCGCAGAGTTTAACGCAGGGTCGTGAGGGAGTCGATTCAGCAAACAAACAGAATGGCAAAACCAGAGCAACCAAAACAGACATGGGCAAGACGAGACGTAAATCCAGATACAGGCTGGGCTCAGAACCAGGACAATCAGAAACCAGGCGATCAATCAAGAGGGAGAGGTGAAAGACGACAACCAAAGGGCAGAAGAGAGTCATACACGGGAATACCAACCGCTCAGTAAGCAACACCAGGGTCGGCAATACTTCGCTAAGTGTTCTTGACTTGGGCAGGTACATATACACAACAAGGAAATGGAGGACAGGCGAGGTTAATCAGAACTCTGGTGACGTAGGGCGGGGAAGCTGTTCCTGATTGGTGGAGATAGCACTCGTGGTGTCGTCGTCAAGGAGCAGGGAATCATGGGGAGTGTAGTTCCTGGACTTCCTGGAGGAAGAGTCCCGACGCGTGACGGCAGCATATGTACATTTTTCTATATATATTTATATTATTTGTCTAACAGTTTATTATTTATATGTTACATTCAGTAAACAAACATAATTATGTATTGGAGTGTGTAGTATTGCTTCTCTTCAGATACGGTGGCCGAGAAGTGCAAAACAAATGAACGTTTCCGAAAACAAAATTACTAAATTAAAAACAAATTTACAAACGAAAAAAAAATTACATTCGAGAAAACTAATTTACAAAAGCAAAAACAATTTTACAAGACATGAAACACTTCTGATGGAATTCTGAGGGAAAGGGCGGGTCTAACACACAGGAAGTGCTTGTTGCGGACCCTTGTCAATCAGACTGTTTGGCGGTGGTAGAGTGGGTGGAGTTTGGGATGGTGATAACGCTAAAACGTTTTGTCCATTGTCCAAGCACTTCCTGTGTGTTAGACCCGCCCTTTCCATCAGAATTCGCAGTTTGTAAAAGTGTTTCGGTCCTGGTAAAAGTGTTTCATGTGTTGTAAAATTGTTGTAAATTTGTTGTCTTGAATGTATTTTATTTTTCGTTTGTAAATTTGTTTTTATTTTCGTAATTTTGTTTTCGGAAATGTTCATTTGTTTTGCGCTTCTTGGCCTCTGTATGTAGAGGAAGTGTAACTTATTTACATTTAGAATATCAACTAAACATCTCATTTGACCGAGAGCCCCAAAACCTTTCTACGCTATATGGATATATGGATCTATGTGAGATTACAGTAGGAAACATTGTCGGCACTTATTTTAGATTTTCTTTCTTGTTTTTTCCCCTAAAATCCTAAATATTCACAATTTAACTCAAATTTTATGTGTTTAAGGTGGTAGTACCTTTAGGCTCCTGCAGATGGCACTGCACGAGGACAATGGGGCTATTAATCCCCGCGGGGTGTGAGTGATGGGATCCATAGATTGGGAAGAGGTGGTACGGTGCAGGGAATGTCTCGTTCCATGTGTGGAAAATGGCTCCAGAGCAGATGTTAATGATTGGCTAAAAGGAGTGACTGCATTTGGGCGTGCCAAAGACCATAGTGTGAAGGAAGTAGCTGAATTTGCAGGTGTATGGAAGCGTACGGTCATACGGGTCTACCAGCAGTGGATAAAATCCCAGTCTACAGGGAATTCTCCTCGGAATTGTGCCAGGGAAGGCATCCGCCAAATCTGGACCAACTGACCAATTCTTTGATGTAAGAGTGTCTGAACATTGATGTGGCTACATCCAGAAACTTGTCCAGTACATGCCCAATCCAGTCACAGCTGTCATTGGTGCTGGTGGAGGTGTTACACGGTGTTAGGTACGGCTCAGTCACAGGGGGCTTGTTTACTGTCTGCTGAGCTGATACAGCATAACAAACATGGACCATTTCTTACTGCGCTTTGAGCATGGATGGGTTAAGAATCTACGTATTTAGCTTCTAATGGTGCCCAGCGTTACTAAGTCATTCCTGATAGGAGTATCTGCCAGATGATTAAATGTAAACTGAACAAGCAGCAGTCAGATAAATCAGCGCTTGGTGTATCCTGGGTTTGCATGTATGCACATCCAAAACTTCTGAGTTCATGAGATTAGCATGAATTAGGATGCCATTGTGCAGCATTTCTGGACAGGAGACTCACTCCTACTGAAGAACCAGTGGTGGTGAGGGGAACCAGGGTTCTCCATGTCTACAACACACATATAGACACTTTACTGACTATCTAAACCACCAGTGAACCTACACGTGTCTCCTGAATGTTGATGATTCCTTATAACGTCCTGGAAATCCATAAACAATTTTTAAAAAGCTTCTTTAAAACCAAAACCTTCTCAAAACAATGTCTCATGGATCAGGCAGAGCATTCGTAGCTATTTAATAGTAACTTAATAGTAATTTACTATTTAATAGTATCTTTCTGTGAGGGAGTTTTTAGAGGTGGACGTCTGGTTACCTTCACCACCACTGTGAACAATTCTGACTCTCACCAAACCACTTTCACACCAAACCACTCTGAATGACCGATTAGATCTAAGTCATGCACCTAAAGGAGCGATTTGTAAGCTGACCAAACCTGTCAAATTCATACTCCAAACAATAGGGGGCAGCAAATCACCAGGAAACGCTCCTCCTCCTTCCTCTTCACGCTTCACCAGTCTAATCACAACATTTCGGGTTCATTGCGGCAGCGGTGGCGGCGGTGGTGGTCTCTCATCAAAAGCTTCAGTCATGGTCGTGTTTGCTGCTCCTCTCATTGTCTACCTGCCCTTAAATGATCTAACCGGGAGCAGCTCCTTCAGCATGACTGATAGGAGGTTAGAATACGCTGTCGGGGCAGCAGAGCTACTTCTCCATCCTCTCATGTTGGACTGATTCCCCTCCTACAGCGCTACAGTGACTCACTATCGCCTCCTCAGGTACACAGTGGTATTACAGACAGGCCGGGGCTAGCTGGTTAGCATGCTAACTTCAGTAGATATCTCTGATACACCGTACATAGACGTCTCTGACACACCATTTGTCATTTCTGCACATCCTGTTAATCATTTTAGGTCAACTTTTAAGCTAAAATCGTACGTGTTGATCTTTAAGGAGAAGTTTTAAAGGTGTATAAGTTTACACGGAGGAGGGCAACGCAGCTCCCACCAGCTCCAAACAGATTAGTCAGCCACCAGCTTCCTGGATGAGTTTCTGGTCTCTGGGCTGCAGACATGACCAAAGTTCAGCGTCATTTGTTTCTCATTTCTGCGGCGACTGAAATAAAGCCTTTACTCATTACTGCTGCGGCAGTTTTGACCGTGTTCCAACCCTTTAAACTCTGACGTTTATTCACAGTGATACTTTCTGCTTCTGCACCACTGATAGGAAAGTTCAGCTCAAGCAAAAGCTGAAATATTAAGCTGCCTCCTCCTCCACGGGAATTATTGGCACTCTTAACAGACCTGTGTTCTCTCAGCCAGGCAATGCGAGCGCAATATCGGCTTTAAAAACATGAAATGTGCTCCAGACGTCGAGAAGCGCGATCACAAATACACTCATCATCAAAAGAACAGCTGCACCCAGAAGGAGTCAACCCACAGGAGTGAAACTTGGTATGTAGGTTTGACATGATGAGACATACTAATGATTCAAGTTTCACACTCGACCACACGTGATGTGAGCAAGGACGGGCCTTATCTCTGTACCTGACTGACCCAACAGCCACGATTACAGACATCCAGCGAGCAGTGATGTCCTCCATGAGTCATCCTGTTAGTGCAGCACCATTGGCAGACGGCTGCACCACGCAGGACTACATGCACACAGACCGTTACCACGACTGTCCTTAACACCACGTCACCGTCACCAAAGACTGCAATGGTGTTGTGCCAGACTGTCATGGAGTGACTCAGAAAGGCAGCCGGTCATCTTCAGTGACGAGTCCCGCTTTAGTCTTGGTGGAGATGACCAACGAATCCGTGTGTGGAGGCCCCGTGGTCAGCACCGAGATGAACGGTTTGTTGTCACACGTCCAGAAGGCCTGGTGTCACTCCATCTCCACCCCTACCGCACCATCTGCAGGAACTGTGTGAGGATGTTCAAGCTGCATGGGATGGATTATCACAGGACACCATTAGGAACCTCTACAGCTCCATGCCGAGACGTCTGGCATGTTGGGTTAGCAAACACGGCGGCCCGACGCCATACTGAGAGACAGACTTCTGTATGTGTAGCTCAGTAAATATTGATCATATCAGTCTAAATTTATCATCAGTTATTGATCCTGGTGACCTTTATCCTCCTTCCCAACAGCACCGCAATCCCACACCTCCTTCTGGGAGCAGCTGTTCTTTGGATCATGAGTATGAAAGCATTCGTTTCTACAGTGGATTGAACTTTTGAATCCCAGCACGGTGTTGGTCCAGAACTGAAGGTGTTAGGTTGTATAAGCAGGGAGCCCACACCCAAACCAAGATCTGTAGGTGTTTACGCGCTTGCCACACACATGCATGTTTGGGAACGCTCGCCAAAGGTTTACCGAGGATTAAACCCGAGGTGCCGCGTTTGAAACGCAGAACTGAAGCGGCCTGACTTCTTTGACATCTGAGTGAGGCTTTGAGAACGGCGAGCCATCGCCAAGTCATGGCTCTGTGAGCAAACGTCTAGGAGGCACGTTTCTTTTCGGCACCTCGCCGGGCCGGCAGCCATCGCTGGAAGCCGTTTATAAAGGCAGCTGCCACTGTCAGTTCGAACGGGGAGTTTTTGAAAGAACCCAAATGTTCTAATCTCTACCCACCGCATAGCCTCCATCTGGATGTGCTGCCTGCGCCTTTTTGTGTGGGGCACCCCAAATTCCGTTCACGGAGGCCGCCGGCTAAATCAATTTAGCCCTCCTCTGTAAAGGGAGAGAAAAGAATCAATTACCCTTGTGATGGGTGATGTCTGGCACCGGCCGAGCCGGCAGGAGGAGCCTGTTATTTTGTCCTCGGAACAACAAAAGAAGATGGCAAATCCAGAGAGAGCCATGCATGACGTTTCCGCCAAGATCCGGGAAGAGACTATAGATGTTGTCTGGGTGGGTTCAAGATGGGGCACCCCTGCCATGCGGGGTGATAAATCTCTCCTCCACGCGCATAGCCGGTTTATGGGCCTTTGCGATCTTTGGCCCCGTGCCCTCAGTCATTCGGAGGTTCTGTGCACGCTCCACACGGCTTTTGAGTCGAACAATATGAGCCCCGTTTGGCTCTCTGGGTTCTATGCTGCCAGATGCCCATCATGCCAATCAAAGCTGCTCTTACAACCCCCCTGAAACACATATGCTAGTAATGCTAGCTCCCTGCAGCGGACCACCTGGGAGCTTGCTTCTCTGTGCGAGGTATACTGACACAGGGGTAATTGCCTGATATCTGGACTTTAAGAACGATTGCTTGGTATCTAGGCTTCTTGCTTTGTAGCAACTAAATGTTCTCCTTTATTGACGGTGACAGGTTCTGGCTTCACTTCCCAATAAACATAAAATAACCAGTGCCCTGAGCACGTACAGCTGTAGGTGTAGGGCTGGGAGAGAGCTACAACAGCCTGCCTTGTTATGGATCAGCCTTGAAAGGATACAACAGAGGAAAACATTAACCTTTCCTTCGTGTTCCAGCTCCGGTTTTTCCATCGCAGCCTTGCCAACAGTTCAATCAGAGTACTACAAGGAGTCCCGGCCAGCAGCGGTTAGGACGGTAAAGACAGAGCGACGCTAAAACAACACTGTGCGCGCTGATAACCGGAATCTCATTGTTGTGTGTGCCTTAATTATTTGATTAGCGTTCAAGGCTAATGCTTACAAAGGCAAACAAGTGAGGTGGGGGGGTGAAGGAATTGCCTCACCACATGACATAACCAAGCGCACAAGCAGCCCACCTGTGGACCAACAAACATGGAAACAACTGAAGATGTTTTACAGCCCCAAACCACTGCGGTGCATGCGGCAGCAGAGCCCGAACAATGAGAACAGCACAGAAGGGATGGGATATGAAGTGAAAGCAGATGAGTCTGGCCTGTTTTTCTTCTCCACTCCGTCGCTGTTTGCTGTGTGCATGCGGCTCCAGCTGGGTTCGGTCCAAGGCTGCCTGCTAAACAACAGACCGCTTGACCTTCGTCGGTTATTTCAGGTTGGTTTTAAGGGACAACACCGTGTACAGCTGGGAATATTAGCCGAGGCGTTTGGAGGTGTGAGGCATGACTATCCGTGGAACAGTGTATTGGAGTGTCGACATCAGGAGAGCTGTTATTGCGCTGTGAGACAAACCCACAGAGGAGGTCACTGCTAGCCACAGTGTTCACCCTCACACTGAGCCCCCTCAATACAAAACAACCCGCACCCCAGACCCAGAAGACTACAAACACCACCCATCACACCTTTACACAAACAAACAACAACATTCAAACAACTATAATTGAAACGTCCTTTTACGGAGCTCACGCACGCCACACATGGACGCTCGCATGACCGTGCCTCCTGAGCATTACTGAGCCTCAGTTTGCGGAATATACATGCATCAGTGCTGTCAGAAGTGGGACAGCACCCCCAGTGGCCTGAGTTGGAAATGCATGCAGCAAGACCGGTGACAGATCCCAGTGAAAGATCGTACACCGCAAGGCTCTATGGGTAAGATGGCCTGGTAAGACTCAGCAGCAATGCAGCTTCATTGTGGCCCAGGGCCTGAAAGTTAAGTAGCTCCAAGCCCAGGCCAGAACATACACTATATGGCCAGAAGTATGTGGACACCCCTCCTAATGACTGAGATCAGGTGTTTCAGCCACACCCACCACTAACAGGTGTATATAATCAAACACAGAATCAGGCAGCCTCCAGGTGTTGCTAGGTGGTTGCTACAGACTCAGCAGCAATGCCGCTTCGGCAGGGCCCAGCACCAGGGGTTATCGGTGACCGAGGGTTGTGGGTTGAGAGCAGTTTGGAGGGCAGACGGCTCATCACATTCACCACCACGGGCTCACAGATACCTGTTGTGACCGGGTGTGCTCACACGCACCAAGAAGGGCACATCAACCACTGACCAGCTCAGGTTAGTCACTAGCAGCGGAGGCAGAGCCCCATGACGGAATGGTGGACGGCAGAGTGGCATTTTTGACTTGACACAAACAGGTAGGTCACAGAGGACAGTCGACCTTTGAAGGAAGACCGACTACTGGCTGGCCAGGAGGATCATGTGAGGTGTGCGCCCAGCAGACACACCAACGTCAGGGTCGCCAAAGACTGCAATGGTGTCGTGCCAGACTGTCATGGAGTGACTCAGAACGGCAGCGGGTCATCTTCAGTGACGAGTCCCGCTTTAGTCTTGGTGGAGACGACCAACGGATCCGTGTGTGGAGGAAGATGAACGGTTTGTTGTCACGCATCCAGAAGGCCTGGTGTTACTCCACCTCCACCCCTACCGCACCATCTGCAGGAACTGTGTGAGGATATTCAAGCTGCATGGGATGGATTATCACAGGACACCATTAGGAACCTCTACAGCTCCATACCGAGACGTCTGGCGTGTTGGGTTAGCAAACACGGCGGCCCGACGCCATACTGAGAAACAGACTTCTGTATGTGTAGCTCAATAAATATTGTCCACACACCTCCTTCTGGGTGCAGCTATGTGTTAGATGGTGCGAGCATATGGTGGTCATAACTAGGCTGCTGCCTTATAAGCACCTTCACTTGTGAACAATGCTACATAACAGCGCTATGTCCATCACTTCAGCTTAAGGTCTCTCATGTCAATGCAATATCACAAACTTCATAAACCATCTTAGGTCACCTTGTGGTTAATAGCATCAGTTATTCATGTACTTACGCATGTGTTATGAAGGACCTATGTAGATACCCTTCAAATAACGTGTTACTGAAATATGATATGTTCTTTTTTCTCCAGACTGATGGTATAATACGCCTGGACTGGCCAAAACAACCCCCGATTTCCTTTACTGGGGCCCACTGGATTT
This sequence comes from Semaprochilodus insignis, assembly GCA_034552555.1. NCBI lineage: Eukaryota > Metazoa > Chordata > Actinopteri > Characiformes > Prochilodontidae > Semaprochilodus > Semaprochilodus insignis. The sequence goes on from CM067488.1 coordinate 31,378,732, forward strand.
GGGATGTCTTGATAAAACCTGTCCAGTCATTCGCAATCTCCCAGAGGCTTGCAGCTTGCAGACAGTTGAGTAATGAAGTCCAGGATTCATCAGTTAGCCAAGACAAGCAGAGCTACAATAAGCAATGACTTAACGCGAGGCACAACAACTACCCCGGGAGTGCTGCTAATACTGACATCAAAAAAGCCCTGTGCTCTTCCAGTGGAACCTTCAGGTTGGGTTTAATTTTCCATCTGCAGGTCTTCGTATCCCAGAAAGGCTTTATTATCGTGATTGTTATTCCTTCGTTCTGCTGACTCCCCGGGTTCGGTGTTTTGGTAGCCTGTTTGAACGTGAAATGATTTCCTTCATCAGACAGAAGACGAAGAGGGAAGAGGGATAGCCTTTTGGCTCCCTCAACAGTTCACAGTCCCAGGCTTCTCGCGTCAAGACAAATGAAGAGCCTGCTCCCTCCCAGCTAAAGACTAAAGACTAGGCTCCTCCGGCTAGAACATGGCAGCCCTCCCTGCTGTCTCTGGGGAAAGGAGAGGAAAGGTGAGGAAAGTACAGCGCTCTGTTGGAGATGGGACCTTCACATGCAGTGCGCCGAGTTTGCCAAGTTTTACAAGCCTCTGCGAGCGCTCAGAGTGTGTTTGACATGAACCTGGGATCGCTTAGCAGACCTAAGAGCAGGGTGCTCTATAAATCTCCACCGCTTTTTTTCCGTGGTGCTGGCAACCGAACCTAGGCTACCATGTGAACGCTCATGTGAGTGCGCCTGATTGTCTTTGTAGGAGGGACGGAAGAGAAATGCTCATCGGCTCAGATCAGGGCTGGCCAAATTGTGGCCCAAGGGCTGAAAGGTAAGTAGCTCTAAACCCAGGCCCTCATCCAGTGACAGAACATACGCTATATGGCCGGAAGTATGTGGACACCCCTCCTAATGACTGAGATCAGGTGTTTCAGCCACACCCACCACTAACAGCTGTATATAATCAAACACAGAATCAGGCAGCCTCCAGGTGTTGCTATGTGGTTGCGGTGGTATTCACAGTGTTTGCTAGGGTGTTGCTAGGTGGTAGTTATGGTATTCCCAGTGGTTGCTAGAGTGTTGCTATGGGATTCCCAGTGGTTGCTAAGGTGTTGTCAGGCAGTTGATAAGGTCTACCAGGTGGTTGCTATGGTATTCCCAGTGGTTACTAGGGTGTGGCAGGTTGTTGCTATGTATCCCAAGTGGTTGTAAGGGTGTTGTTAGTTGGTTGCTATGGTATCCCAGGCAGTTGCTAGAACATTGTCGTGGTGGTTGCTATCACATATTAAGGTTTTGTTTGGTGGTTGCTATGGTACCACGTGGATGTTATGGTGCTGCATGGTGGTTGCTATGGTAGCAATGGTTGTTGGTAGGGTGTTAAGTGGCTAATTTGTTGCTTGGATGCTTCTATGGTATCCCACATGGTTGCTATGGTGTTGCAAGTTGGTTGCTATGGTCTAACTGGTTGTTGCTAAGCAGTTGCTAGTTTGTTGCTTACATGTTGCTATGGTGTTAAGAGGTGGTTGCTATGGTGTCAGTGATTATTTCTAAGGTGTGGCTAAGTGGTTGCTAATTTGTTGCTTGAATGTTGCTATGGTATCTCACGTGGTTGTTACAGTGTTGTGAGGTGGTTGCAATGGTATCACTGACTGTTGTTAGCGTGTTGTTAGTTGGTTGCTAGTTTGTTGCTTGGATGTTGCTATGGTATCCCACATGGTTGTTACGGTGTTATGAGGAGGTTGCTATGGTATCACTGGTTGTTGCTATAGTGTTACTAAGTAGATGCCAGGTGCCAAGAGCGGCTCAGTCATAAAAAATCCTGAATACCTCAGACACACAATTCCTGAAATAACCAATACTCATAAAGATAAAAATTAAATCTCTAACTTTATAAAGTTAAAATTCTGTTAGCAGTTACATGTCAAACATCAAACACCGGCATTTCTGATTAGACCAGGGTCTTTGGAACATAACAACATATGGCTTGTGTGACTGTCTCATCTAAATATGTTTTAATTTTAATAGTAATTTTATTGAATTGTTTAAAATACCAAAACCAACTACACCACATTATCACAGACTCAATTAATGTACACCCTTCAAAACCCCAGCAGCTCTTTACATTCGGAAAACATTCCATGACCAACATAAATAATCCAATATAACCGGGAATAGACATTAAAGATAAGAATATCTTTCTGAACATACAGCAAGCCCGGAAATGTAGCCTCATCGCAAAAAATGAGATCTCGCGTGAAATGATCTCATATCTAGTTATCTATATATCTCATAATTCTCTTTTTAAGATAGCTGTAGGCTCATTATAAGATCACTTCTTTTCTGACTCTTATTATAATTAGAAATATATTATAACTATATAGCGCTGACTTCTCAGGGAGCCCTCATGTCTGTTCCCTTCTGGCTCTCCCTTTTAGTTCTGCTGTAGTAGCCGGGCCTGCCGGAGTCACTGCTGCACTCTGTTAACACCATATAGTGTGTTCAGTTCTTCTGTCAGAGCTAACAGTCTGTCTGTTCTCTCTGTCTGAGCTGAACTGCTGCCCATCCTGTGTGGTCTGATGCTCTGCTCTGACTGGGAGCCACTCCTTGCCTTTAACCACCACGGAGCTCCTGGCTGTTCTGCACTGTGGAAGCTTGGCCTGCGTCCTGCTGACCCATCCGATGACCCAACTACTTAATTACAGACTAATCAGACATTTACTCCTCTACCTTACAAACACTGAACGCTCCTTTCCTTTGCTTGTCCTGCTATCTGGTGTTGACCCGAGGAGGATGGGTTCCCCTTTTGAGTCTTGGTTCCTCTCGAGGCTTCTTCCTTCTGAACTGAGGGAGTTTCTCCTTGCCTCTGTCGCCCTTGGCTTGCTCACTGGGCTCCAGATTCTCTGTGAAGCTGCTTTGTGAGAACATCTGTTGTAAAAGGCGCTATAGAAATAAAAGTTGACTTGACTAATATTATTATAATACAGTTGTAATTTGTACTTGTTTTAAGCCAATTTTTCTCTTATTTTATTCAAATTATTATTTATTTTTTTTATTTAAATTTTGCTTCTTTTAAGCCTTTAACATTCTACTCAACTTTTTAGAGCACATTTTGGGTACCTCTATCTTAATGAAGAAGGTGTTAAAGTTAACTCAACCAGATTGTGCCATCTCTACCAATCGGTAGAGGCATGTTAGTCTAAAAACATCCACTAAAGGGCACCGAGTCTTTCAGTAGACATGCCTTTACTGTTCTTATCCATAGAGGAAGCAAGCAACAAGTACATCACCCCGCACATGTGGACCGTGTTTGGTGGGGTTTTCGAGGGTGATGAACAGAATTATGGGACTTTATACAACAAAAGAGACTCATAAGAGCAAAAATAATTTAAAACAAGCATGTGTTACCAAACGGTCTAATTACTAAAGATGCACACCTCCGCACACGCCTGAACACCACTGTGCATGCTGCACACCTCCGCACCCCTGCACACGCCTGAAAACCAAAAGGTCTAATTACTAAAGATGACTATGCTAAGCTAATGTTAATAAAACTGACAATGTGCTTTATTATTATTGCACCAAACAAACAAACGAACAAACAAGAACAGTTCTGTTTCTTTGTGTTTTTTCTTGGTGAGGACATTAAAGGGTTTCTTGCAGGGTTCTACCTGTGGGGAGAGGAACCGAGCTTTAAAATCGCATGAGCTGAGAGCTCTGTCACCTAACTTGATCATAGAGAATAATAGCCGTCCGGGCCGAGCCTGACAAAGAGGATCTATTCTCAGTTATTTATAGGCCCACCGGTTCGGTTCCCCCCTCCGCAGCGGGAGCACTGCCTGATCACACAGTTTCAGCGTGGGACGTAAGTCAGCGGAACCTCTCAGCTTTTCTCACCAGGGAGAGAGAAGGGTGGGTGGTGTTGGGTAGAGGAGGGCAGGGGAGAGACTGACCGGTGTGCATAGCTCATTTGTTAGCAATGTGATAGGGCATACGCCTGCACACCCATGCACATGCCTAAACTCGCCTGAACACGCCTACACATGCCTGCACACGCCTGCACCCCTGCATGCACCCGCACATGCCTGCACACCTCTGCACACCACTTGAACACCCCTGTACATGCTGCACACCTCCACCCCTGCACACCCCTGCGCATGCCTTAACACATCTGCACATGTCTACACACCCCCGCACCACTGCACACACCTACACACGCATGCACATCCCTGCACACCCTTGCACACCTCCACACCCCTTCACACACCTGCACACCTCCGCATGCCTGAACATGCCTGTGCACCTCCACACCCCTACACACGCCTACACCCCTGTGCATGCCTACACACCCCTGCACACGCCTACACACCTCCGCACACGCCTGAACACGCCTGCACACGCCTAAACACCATTTCACACACCTGCACACCTCCGCACCCCTGCACACGCCTGAACACCCCTGCACATGGCTGAACACCCCTGCACACCCTGCACACGCCTGCACACGCCTGCACACGCCTGCACTCCTCTACACCCCTGCACACGCCCGCGATACCTAAACTGTAATGCCCTTCTCTATCGCGCTGCCTCCGGCCCCTCCGCTGACTCACTGTGCCCACTGCCCCCGAGTCATATTTAAACCTCCATGCCAGACCGTATAGCATGCAGCCTGAATGCAAAATCTACCCCAGTATGGAAAACCCATCTGCAGCCACCTCCGCTCTGCTAGCGCCGTTAGCAGGCTCATGTTGGCTGAGCGATTCCACACGTTAGGGCCGAGACTCCGAGGGATTTCTCTCCAAGTTTCCTCAGAAGGCCAATCACACAGTGCCTCGGTCTCCACCAACACCTTCCCCCTCTCTCTCACTCTCTCTCACTGCCTGCAGCCCACCCTGCCTGCCTCCCCTCCCTCACTGCCCACCACACTGGGAGAAATCCCCCCACCCTCCCAAAAGCAGCAATGTCCCTTTGTAAAGCTCCGGAACAGAACAGGACCGACTCGGGCCCGTCACACTCAGGGAAAGCCATCGTCATTTACTACATCCCTCAGTACCAGCTTCCTTCTCTGATCCTCCTAATCCACCTTAAATGGTGCAGCAGTCATTACTATAAATCCTCAAGCGCCAGAATATAACTGCTGCGTCATTTAAGGTGGACTGGGAAAATTAGAATAAGAAGATGGACAAGCAGTCTGAGGCACCAGAGTGTAATCACTGCCCCATTTAAGGTGGAATGAGAAAATTAGAATAAGAAGCTGGACCGGTAGTCTGAGGTAGCAAAAAGTAATTGCTGCAGCATTTAAGGTGGAATGGGAAAATTAGAATAAGAAGCTGGACCGGTATCTGAGGTAGCAAAGAGTAATTGCTGCACCACTTAAGGTGGACTGGGAAAAGTAGAATTAGAAGCTGGACAAGCAGTCTGACGCACCAGAATGTAATCACTACCTTTTTAAGGTGGAATGAGAAAATTAGAATAAGAAGTTGGACAGGTAGTCTGAGGCACCAAAATGTAATCACTGCACCACTTAAGGTGGACTGGGAAAAGTAGAATTAGAAGCGGGACAGGTATTCTGAGGCACCAGAATGTAATCGCTGCACCATTTAAGGTGGACTGTGAAAATTAGAATAAGAAGTTGGACAAGCAATGTGAGGCACCAAAATGTAATTATTGCACAATTTAAGGTGGACTGGGAGAATTAGAATAAGAAGCTGGACAGGTAGTCTGAGGTGCCAGACTACCTGTCCATTTAAGGTGGAACAGGAAAATTAGAATAAGAACCTGCACGGTTAGTCTGAGGCGCCTGAATGTAACTGCTACACCACTTAAGGTGGAATAGGAAAATTAGAATAAGAAGCTGGACAAGCAGTCTGAGGCACCAGAATGTAATCACTGCCCCATTTAAGGTGGAACAGGAAAATTAAAACAAGAAGATGCACAGGTAGTCTGAGGCACCAGAATGTAAATGCTACACCATTTAAGGTGGAAAGAGAAAATTAGAACAAGAAGATGCACAGGTAGTCTGAGGCACCAGATTGTAACTGCTGCACCATTTAAGGTGGAAAGGGAAAAATTAGAAACTGGTGAAAAACAAGGGCAGAACAGAAAAGGACTAACTCGGGTAAATCTGAAATCACGCTCAATGAAAGCCATTGTTGGCATTTACTACATCCTTCGGTAAATCAAAGACACTGCTAAGTACTTTCACATGCAGAAGGGCTGTAGTTTGTGGTCCTAACCTTTAATTCTAACTCTTAGTTAGAACCCCCCGTCCTCCTCCTCCTCCTTAACCAGTTATAAAGCGTTGGCGTGGCACCAGGTATGGTGGGCTATAAAAGTGTAGCAGATGTAGGTTCTTTGAGGCGATACATTTCCCTCGTATTATCACTAAACCATTTTCACTTGTGTGAATTTGGCAGTAAAGCAGCCAGGAGTCCCGAAACCTGTTTTACGACCATTTCTAGAGAGTGCGGAATGAGCTCTCAGAGCATGCCTTCACGTGAAAAACCTGGGTTTAATTTGCGACAGTCGATCACAGCCGAGAGGCTTAAGGCCCGCAGATAGCCGACAGCTTCATTAAGAGAGATTAAAAAGAGATGAGAGCTAAAGAAACCTCTCCTTCAGGCCAAACCGGAGCCAAGGTCTCCATGTTCGGAGTTCTGTACGGGTTGATAGGGCTCGGAATGCAGGTATATCCTAACTAGGTTCGCTGCTGCTCTGAGCTCAGTTGTGCTATCACACTTCATGTGCCATTGCTTGCTCTAACCAGTCAGATTAACTGAGCCGGGAGCTTCAACAAAGCCACATCTCAGGAGGAGTGAGACAGAGATCTTACAGAGGTCATGTAGCATGTTGTAGTGCATCAGAGCATCCCTCGGTCTTATCAGTCTAGTTCAGGATTTTCGAGCAGGTTCAGGTTTTTATTCATAATTGTTCTCAAACTACATTTCCCAGAATGCATTAGCCACTGATATAAAGGCTGGTAAGTACATCTGTGATGCTAACTAGCGGTATTCTACACCTCCTCCACAGGTGAACAATCTCTCAGGGGTCTTTCTGAAACGTCTGTGGTCGAAACAGCTGAAGGATGTAGCAGCTCAGCTCAGCTCCTCCTCCTCCTCCTCCTGTCTAATCAGTCCTGTTCAGAGCGGCCGGTTCGAGTGTCTGTTCCTTTAAATGATAATGAGCCACAGCTGACTCCGCCCCATCTCTTCCACGGGGGCGCGGCCTGACACCAGTACTCATTCTCTCATTTCACTCTCACCTGATTCACCTGCCGATCAGCTGATCATCTTACAGACATTCAGCTAACAAGCTAACAGCGCTAACACTTACTGAGAATCCTGCAGCACAAACGGCACCAAGAACTATCTAGAACATTAAATTTCTGTATTACCTTAGTTAGTGGTTGTGAGCTAGTGCTAAACCCCAAGAACTATCTAGAACATGACATCTCTGTTAATATATTACCTCAGCTGTTAATGTTAGCTAGTTCTTAAACACTACGCACCATCTAGAACATTACATCTCTGGGAATCAATTACCTCAGCTGTTACTGTTAGCTAGTGCTAAACACCGAGATCTATCTAGAACACTATCTAGAACATTACATTAAGGTAACCTGTGTATTACCTTAGCTGTTGGTGGTAGCTGGTGCTAAATGCCAATAACTATCTAGAACATTGCTTCTCAGTTAATATATGACCTCAGCTGTTAGTATTAGCTAGTGCTAAACACCAAGAACCATGTACAACATTACAGCTCTGTATTACCTTAGCTGTTAGCGGTAGCTAGTGTGAAACAGCAAAAACTCTCTAGAACATTACATTTCCGTTAATATATTACCCTAAGCTGTCAGGGTTAGCTGGTGCTAAATGCCAAGAACTATCTAGAACATTACATTTTGATTGATATATTAGCTCAGCTGTTAGTGTTAGCTAATGCTAAACTGGCATTCTACATAGAATGTTTGTGACTTTGTTGGGGGTGAAAATATGCTAGTTACTTGGAGCTAATGCTAGTCGCTAACGTTCCCTGTACTAGCTACTGGCTTTCCATCTGGACATCAACACACAGTAGATTAAAGTTGATCCTCACTATGGAACTCTCAGTTTAAGATGATCTGCTTCAACCGCCAAACACGGATACAATCACACAGCATGGCTGCTACTTACAGGCTGCTGTTGGGGGTGTGATGCTAATAAAGGTGGAGCTGCTCCTCTCTTCAGTCTCTTCAGGGTCAGACGCTGAGCGGAGCTGCTCCATATTGTCCAAGGGTTTGGGAAACTGTCCGGAGTGAAATGTGCAGACTGCAGGATTAAAGTTGTTCCGGGATCCTGTTAAAGATGTGGGAGCTGAAGTTCCTGTTCTCCAGGTTGTTTTGGGAATTTTCCGTTCCACCTTAAATGGTGCTGCAGTTATATGCTGGTGCCAGTACAAGCTGCAGCATTTAAGGTGGAACGGAAAATTGGATTAAGAAGCTGGTGAATAGGAAGAACTTCAGCCTGGATTAAAGATGAACATCCACCATGTACTGCTGACAGTTGGGATCCTTGGGAAGGGAATGGAAAGTTCTGGCATCCCCTTCCCAGCCTGGAATGCTGGATTTCTCCACATAGTCCACCATTTTGGTTCTGTAGCTCCGTTGTGGTTGCACATGCCTTAAAAACGGTCCTTTTCCCTCTATCAAGAGCTTCACTGAGTAAAAACTACTTTTTGTTTTTCCAGAAACCCCATAACTCTTATAGAGTGTTCATTCGACCATCCTAACAGGGATTACGGTTTAGAGGGTTCTGTAGGGATTCCTAATTAGTTTTAGAGCAGGATCAGTCAGCGTGGGATGAAATATGGCACGCCGCATCAGACAGATTGACTCACACAGTCTCGTACACGAGCGCACGTCTGATTCAGACACTGAGTGACCAGAAACAGTGACGGAGCGGTGAAACCTGGCTCTCATGAGGCCGTTTAGACAGGTTGACATGTGTAGGTCTTCAACAATTAGCTTCACCATGTGAGCGGCTTTGACAGCTAACGAGGACTCCACAGGGGGTGTGTGTGGGGTGCAGGTGCCGTATTAAAGCCCAGAGGAAGCCCGGAAGCCTTTCACTGACACTTAGACAATGGCCATTGTGAGGTCTTCTGCGGAGGCATGTTCTCATTCTGACTGTATTTTGATTCATCCAGTGACGCAGGTACGTAGGTATGGCTAAACATATCTGCATCCACAGCCCGCGATGGAGGTCATTTCCGAAAAAGCCCGTCAATGTACGTTAACGTTACTGTGGATCCTGCAGCACCCATAACACCAAGAACTTTCTAGAACATCTCCAATAATATATTACCCCAGCTGTTAGCGTTAGCTAGTGATATACCCCAAGAACTATCTAAAACATTGTAGCTCTGTTAATATATTACCCCAGCTGTTAGCGATAGCTAGTGATATACCCCAAGAACTATCTAAAACATTGTAGCTCTGTTAAAATATTACCCCAGCTGTTAGCGATAGTTAGTGATATACCCCAAGAACTATCTAGAACATTACATCTCTGCTAATATATTACTTCAGCTGTTAGCTTTAGCTAGGGCTTAATGCCAATGACTTTCAAGAACATTACATCTCTGTTAACATACAGTATTATCCCAGCTCTTAGCATTAGCTAAAGCTAAATACCAATAACGTTTCTACATTGCGTCTCTGTTTTTATATAACTTCAGCAGTTAGCTTTAGCTAGTGCTAAATGGTAAGAACCATCTAGAACATTATATCTCTGTTAATATATTACCCCAACTGTTAGCATTAGCTAGCGATATACCCCAATAACTATCTAGAACAGCTAATATATGACATCAGCTGTTAGCTTTAGCTAGTGCTAAATGCCAAGAACTTTTCTACATTGAATCTCTGCTTTTATATTATCTCAGCTGTTAGCTTAGCTAATGCTAAATGCCAATAATTATCTAGAAAATTACATCTCCGTTGATATATTACCTCAGCTGTTAGCGTTAGCCAGAGAAATGCCAAGAGTTTTTTCTAGAGCATTACATATTCGTTTTTATATTACCTCAGCTGATGGCTTAATTTAGTGCTAAATCCTAAGAACTATCTAGAACATTCCATTTCTGTTTTTATATTTCTTCAGCTATTAGTGTTAGCTAGTGCTAAATGCCAAGAACTATCTAGAAAATTACATCTCCATTAATATATATCTTTAACGGTTATCATAGCTAGTGCTAAATGCCAAGAACCTTTCTAGAACGTCACATCTCCCTTGATATATTACCTCAGCTGTTAGCTTTGGCTAGGACTAAATGTCAGGAACTGTCAGGAACTATTTAGAACATTGCATCTCCTTTGATATATTACCTCCACTGTTAGCATTAATCAGAGCTAAATGCCAAGAACCTTTTCTAGAACCTTTTCTAGAACATTACATCTTTGTTTTTATATTACCTCAGCTGTTAGTGTTAGCTAGCGCCAAATGCCAAGTATGTTTCTAGAACATTACGTCTCTGTTGATATATTATAGCATTAATGTTAGCTAGTGTTAGTTCATTTTTCCCAGAAAAGCAGAACCGAACTTCCTAATATGGACATGCCACCAGCTAGAGAGTGACCACACACGTGTGGAGGTCTATGGAGACACCAGGTAAACAGTGCTTTGCTCCACACGTACTTCTTTTCTACCAACAGTGCTGGTTCTGGAGCTGGTGCTGGTTCCCAGGATCTATCGGTCCCATTAGGAACAGGCCCCCTTTTCCACTGGTTTGAGAGGTGAGCGATTACCTGGATGTGGGCGGTTCTTAGTCAGAAGTAGACATGGAGGAACACGTTCTTTCTTCAGCAGACCACTGATGAGGTCATTTTACTGATGGGGTCATGGTTTTCACTCGATCTCCTGTGTTTTCGGCATCAACAACTTTACACGGTGACGGCAGCACCAGGCCCTTTCACCACTTGGGTCACGGACTCCACAGTTCCAGACCAGCAAATTCATGGGGCTGCAACAGCCCCGATTTTGCCGACTGCCACCCCGTGTATCTGGTGGAAAAGTGCAGAATGGGTCGGAGTTTCTCACCACTGGCACCATGTCGGGGGAAAGGGCCTGACAGAGTCCCTCCTCGGAGGCAGCGTTTTGACATGAAGGTGTATCTGAAGGTTTGGAAAAACACGTCCCTAGACTGCAAAGACACAGAGCTGAGCTGTTAGCATTTAGCATTATCCTACCAGAGGAATGCCTTTTAAGGGAACACCCACGTGATAACCCTGCACTCACACTAGCAGTGACTCTTCACCTCTTGTGACCCGAATCGTTGACCGAGAGGACCGTTGGTTGCAGTGGTTTCACTGACGCCAAGCACCAATCAGACGTGTTCCCGCTAAATATAACAACCCTGGACAGACATGGGCTGTGTTTGTTCTCCTGTAATTGGTGTGTAGTGCATCACAGTCGGTGCAGTCGGTGTGTGGAGAACACAGTGTTCGGATCCTATTTGTAATCGCCACTTGACTTTGATCCTAATTTGCATATAGTTCAACTTTGCCCAACTTTGTCACACTGTTGACTCCACCCACTTCACATCACCTCCTCTAGCCTCCTGTCGCCGGAAGTCAGCAACCTTCATTGGAAATGAATGAACTCCAGCTGTTTTCTTTTTCCCATGTCATGTGAACATTACGCCCTAAGCTGGGCACACATGGGGGTCAGCTGTGGGGCCGAAAGGTTTCTCTTCAGTTTGATCCCCTGAACCGCCAAGACACAACCGTGAGCGAGGTACCCAAGCCCCATCTGCTCCCTGGGTGCCGTGGATATGCTCACTGCCCCCTAGTGTGTGTGTGTGTGTTCACTAGTGTGCCTATTTGTGGGTGTTGCACTGTAAATGCGGAGCTCAAATTCCTCTGTGTGCAACCACAATTTGTCAGTCGTACTGAACTCCAAAATTCTAATTCTAAACATTGCTGCTTGGCTCAGCCAAAGTCGCCAAAACGTGCTCACTGTAGATTAGAGCCAAATCTGAAAACCATCAAAGATCCGGGGTAACCTATTTATCCTCTTTGAAGGCATCCACACGTGCTTCAAACAGAGACGCTGTGGTTCTGTGGAGGAGACATGAGGAAACAAAGAGCTGGCGAAAAAAAGAAAGTGCCTTTATGACGCTTTATCGTCTTGCCAATCAAAAGAGCTACAGAGTCTGAGTGTTACCCTGGTAGCCTGTCTGGCTGCGGACATGTCGCCGTGTTGCAGTAATCTAGGGGTAAACGGTGAGCATCAGTTTGTCCTCCAGGTTCCCACATTCTGAGTCGCCTTTACTACGTCATATACAGCTATTGTGTCCTGGGCTGTACCGTGACGTAGAGCTGTGTGGTTAGAAAGACCACCGGCCAGCTCCGTCAGTGCCAAGCGGCGGTTCTCTTCTGCTGCTGTGTTCAGTAACAGAGCATTAACTTAAAGCTCCATGTTTCCCCAAGAGCCAAGATAACTCACCAAACTCATTAGCACTGTGTGGCTTGTTCACAGTCCCACCAATTAGCAGAAAGGGGCTCCTCTAAGCAGTTGTCCAGCACTCTGACCATTCAGTAACTGATGACCACCAAGCAGGGGCAGCTATAAGAAGACAGCAGAACGTTTACAGGGAGTCGGTTCCTCAGTTTCAAGTTCCTAATTAGAAGAAACGGCAGTTAACAGGAACGGCGGAGGTCCAGCTGGAAGACCAAGAACTGCTTTTAGGGTCGAACAGAATGGTGAATCAGAGCCCCTGTTTGACTGCAGAAGACCATCAGGAAGGTTCAGCAGACCATGGAGTGGTGGAGCACTGATCTACTGAGCAGAGACACCTGCACCAAACAGGACCTTCATGGAAGAGTCATCAGGAGAACACCCTTCCTGCATCCTCACCACAGAATCCAGCATCAAAGGAGCACCTAGACAAGCCTGATGCGCTTTGGATCAAGTCGTGTGGATGTGGTGTGGCTGGAATGAGTAAAGGTATGTTTGGAGATTAAAGGGTGCAGAACTTCTTGAAAAGAAATGAAAGCTTTAACGCAAGTTCTGCTAGGAAGACTCCAAAGCTACGTCACTCATTCATTCACTACTCCGGCCAATTGCAACACACCACCCGTCTTTAATCGGATTCAACTGACGCTCCTGACACTGTTCTGCTGCTTTCAGGTGCCGACGTTTCTACGCTCCCCTCCTTCCTCCTCCCCACCCACCACCAGTTTGGTCCTGGTCCTGTTGTGTAGGGAGTAGGCTCCACCCCTGCTGTCCATATCTGGCAGGGTCTGCGAGGGTCCGAGCGCTTCAAGACCTGGGCCCAGGGCGGGGCCTACGCCAAAGACTCCTTAGTTTTTTAAAAATTGTCATCCTTCAAATTGTACAAGTTATAGAAGATTAAATTTAAATTTCGTTCTCCATCACCTATTGTGTCTTTCTGGCAGAACTCCTCTCCATCTGTTAAGCACAGCGGTGGAGCCATCATGCGTTGGGCTTGCGCTGCAGCCAGTGGCACGAGGAACATCTCACTGGTGGAGGGAAGAACGGATTCAGTTAAACACCAGCATATTTAGTCTGTAAAAAAGCTAGGGATGGAACAAGGATAATGATCCTAAACACACCTTAAAATCCAGAATGGACCACCTCAAGAGGAGCAAGCTGCAGGTTTTGCCGTGGTCCTCACAGATAGCAAGCCTAAATGCCATGGGGAATCTGTGGATAGACCTGAAAAGAGCAGAGCATGTAAGAAGGCCCGAGAACCTCAATGAACTAGACGCCTTCTATGAGGAAGAACAAACGAAATTCCCTCAGACAAGAACTGAAAGAGCTACAGAAAGCTGTGATACTCACCAAAGACGGTTACTGAGTACTGACCATGCAGGGTACACAAACTTTTGACTGTTAAAAAGATGAAAATAAAAAAGTTATATAGCTTAAAAGATCAAAGAAACGTTTATGTTTGTACCTTTTGAAGTTGCAGCCCACAGTATATGCACTTTCCGTCCACAAGGGTGCACAAAACCTTTCTGGAGAGAATCTGATTAAGTCAGCAGGAATGAAGGAACCTACTTTGAGCCGCATGCTTTGCTTTCCGAGCGAGGTGCGGTAAGAAGCCGTCTGCTGAGTCACCCGACTGACCTGCGAGTTCAGTATGTCAGTGAGTTTAGAGGCTGCACTTCTCTCCACGGTTCCCTGCTCCTTTCTGTGTGTTGCGGAGGACCTGGAAGCCGTCCGTATTCACTCCATCAATCTCGCCCTCTCCCCGCAGGCCCGGTACGAGAGCCAGAGAACCACAGAGATGGAGAAGTAAAGAAAACAACCAGGCCTCGCACCAGTGAGGTTACATCAACAGAGTAGCTACTCAAGAATAACAATGTGACAAAAAATAACTCCGTGTTCAGACTCTAAAGATCTGTTTTTTGGGGGGTGGTACAGTTTTAATTCATTTTCTGTATTCATGCTTTGTTATGATAGAATGTATGATTGATACGTGGTGGGAAACGATATTGCTCTTACTGGAGCCGACTGGCTTACCTCTTGATTCCGCACAGTGATTTGTTTGCATGTTATGGTATATGCTGCCCCCAGAAGGAGGTGTGGGATTGCAGGTCTGTTGGGAAGGAAGATAAAGGTGACCAGGATCAATAACTGATGATCAATTTAGACTGATATGATCAATATTTATTGAGCTACACATACAGAAGACTGTCTCTCAGTATGGCGTCGGGCCGCCGTGTTTGCTAACCCAACATGCCAGACGTCTCGGCATGGAGCTGTAGGGGTTCCTAATGGTGTCCTGTGATAATCCATCCCATGCAGCTTGAATATCCTCACACAGTTCCTGCACATGGTGCGGTAGGGGTGGAGGTGGAGTGACACCAGGCCTTCTGGACATGTGACGTGTGACAACAAACCGTTCATCTTGGTGCTGACCACGGTGCCTCCACACACGGATTTGTTGGTCGTCTCCACCAAGACAAAAGCGGGACTCGTCACTGAAGATGACCCGCTGCCGTTCTGAGTCACTCCATTGCAGTCTTTGGTGACGGTGACGTGGTGTTAAGGACAGTCGTGGTAACGGTCTGTGTGCATGTAGTCCTGCGTGGTGCAGCCGTCTGCCAATGGTGCTGCACTAACAGGATGAATCATGGAGGACATCACTGCTCACTGGATGTCTGTAATCGTGGCTGTTGGGTCAGTCAGGTACAGAGATAAGACCCGTCCTTGCTTACGTCACATGTGCGGCTGAGCATGAAACTTGAATCATTAGCATGTCTCACCATGTCAAACCTACACACCAAGTTTCAGTCCTGTGATTCCTTTTGGGTGCAGCGGTTTGTGCAGCTGTTTTTTTGAGGGCGAGTGTACATGTGGTAGGACTGGTGTAGGTTCACAGGTAGCAGCTTCATCAGGCATATGTTTTCCCCCACACTATCATTAAGTGTTTGAGCCTCCTGACCTCAAGAAGCAGAACTGCAGCAGTTTTGAAAAGCTCATGCAGGCCAGGAAAAGCCATGTTCAGTCTGTGATCTCACAACATCAGCAGTGGAAACGTTCCGTCGGTTAAGTCTGTCTGAAGATGAACAAGAAGAGCAGCCTTGAGACGTGCGCTGCAGCTGTAAATGGCATTTCGCTCCACGGTCCAGCTGATGGCACGCTGCATTCACTTTAACTGTGCACAGCCAGTTGAGGGCAGTGCGGATTTGGGGGCTTCGGTGGAAAATCGGTAGACGTCCTCCTAGCACTTTCACAGGAACGCGTCTCGTCTAGCCAGTCTGTCCATCCCCCAAAGACATGACAGCCATATCAAAGTGCTGAGTCTTCACTGGGGTTTAGACAACATGAGACAGCTTAAAATAAACCAAACTGCCTTCCATAAACATCTGCCTGACTTCATGCCTGATCGTTGGCATCACAGTCGCTCTCGTTTATTATGCAAATTGAATTATGCTCGAAGGCGATGCCACAAGTAAGAGTTGGGTCACTGGGGATGCCATGGTGCATGGAACTTGTATGATGTTGTCTTAACCCAGTTGTGTCCAGCTCTGCACTTCTGAACAAACTGACTTTGCCGAGAACAGGGAAAACTTTCTCAAAGATCTTCTAAACTTGCCCCACCATCACCAAACTTTCAGCCCAGCTTTGTTTGGGCTCTTTCTGCAAAGGAGTGATAAAGCCACTTCCATGAAAGTCACATGCAAAGCGCCGGAGCAGAAAGACTAAGCACCGCCAAAGACCTTATAGGAACGTCTGTTTACATGGCGGCCATCTTTGCAGCGCTGCCTGGCACTTATTTCCAGCCATATAAGACCGGACACCGCTCGCTTGCCCAGATCTCGAAGAGGGGGCTCTCCCTGCTAGTGCCACAATATCACTGACCATTCCGTTCGAGGTGTTACTGCCGAGTTGACTGGCTCTTTTTCTTGATAGATGGGACTTTCTCTGTAAACAGACACCATGTTGAGCGTTACAAGCTTCCCCATTCATATTCCGACCAGTCTCCTCATTTACAATCTGGATTATAGTGCTGGCTCCTCCCCATTTGTGGCAGAACTCCTCTCAGCTCGCAGTGCCACTCCTTGTGCTACTGGGGGGCGGCGGTGACAGCAGTGGTGCTCCCTTGGCCACACTCCACTTCCTCAACTGCCCACCATGCCATAGGTGCACGCGGGTGTCACACAAGACCAGGTGTAGGATCCAGTAGCAGGTTTAATTAGGTATAGAAATACAAGCAACAAAGCAGACAAGGGATATCCAAAAATCGACACGATCGACAAGATCAAATAACCAGGTGAGGAGAGGTACAAAGAACGCTTCGAGATGCAGGAGAACCAAACAAGACCAAACAAGAGTTAATTGCCTAAACAGGAAACAGGTGAGCAGACTAGTACTTAGGCAAGTGCGACCTCCTGTGGCGGGGAGGTGCAATACCAGGGCCATTGGTAACAGCAGGAGTGCTGCACATATCCACGGGAGCCTTGACTCTCGGCCAGCCACTCCACTGGTGATTGTTTGGAGTGATGCTGGAAGGAAGCAGTCAGTGCTGCCAGGCTGCCACACTCACCACTATGCCGCCTTGGCAGTCCTTGCTCCCCGTCTTCACCCCTGTCCTCGGCCAAACTCAGTATTGTTCTTTTGGGTCGCCTTTAAGTTCATGGTAGCGCTGTCTATTGTAGAGCACTATCCCACTTCTGACACTAGTGTAGCATCGGCATAAGAAGACCACACATGGCAATTTACTGAATGCAGCAGTAGGAGACCCTGCCACCAAGCACTGTCTGGTCTGCTGAGATAGCAGGCGTCGTGCTCCATGTTGACAGCAGACAGCAAATCCAAACAAATCACCCCAGAATAGCACATATCACACAAATAACACCTTAACACATCTTTAAGAAAACACCACAACATACATGTTTTAAGTCTCTTATACTGTGATTCCGGTGCTTCCCGTCAGCTTCCGTGTCCATGGTCAGTGGAAACTCCAATTGTTTACTTTCATTTTCTAAATATAATCACCTACTTATTTGTCTAATAGTCATTTTGTCTAATATGTTGACAGACTGTTTAAAATCTTTTTAGACTCTTTAAGAGACGCCTGTTTAGAGGATAAAGTGAGGTTTAGAGGTTCCTAATGGTGTCCTGTGATAATCCATCCCATGCAGCTTGAATATCCTCACACAGTTCCTGCAGATGGTGCGGTAGGGGTAGAGATGTAGGGCTGAAGATGACCCACTGCCATTCTGAGTCACTCCATGACAGTCTGGCACGACACCATTGCAGTCTTTGTTGACGGTGACGTGGTGTTAAGGACAGTCGTGGTCACGGTCTGTGTGCATGTAGTCCTGCGTGGTGCAGCCGTCTGCCAATGGTGCTGCGCTAACAGGATGACTCATGGAGGACATAGCGCCCTTGCCTACATCACCTGAGCAGCCGAGCGTGAATCTTGAATCATTCGCATGTCTCACAAAGTCAAACCTACCCACCAATTTGTGGTTGATTGAACAGCGTCACTCGGGACAGTGTCTTTCTTAAACGGACACTCTGTAACGGAACCAAATTCAGTCAGGCATTAATGTTGACCATCCCAAAACGGCAGGGCTGTTATAGAGCCTGGCTAAACCCAACATGGCATCTATGTATGCATATCTATGGCTGGGCTATCCGAAAACTATCCAGCATCACAGAAACAACCCAACAGGCCCAGCTCAGCAATAAATAAATAAATAACTCCAGAGACGTTTGACTCAGCAGCTGCAAGTTTTCCAAGAAAGCCCAGAACTGCTGAGAGCAAGCCAGCACTGCAGACCAGCTGAAGCTCATTTTGATTGCAAGATGCGCTACCAAACCAGAGCGTCCAACACGGCATTCGCCACCACAGACAAGTCCAAATAGCCGAATCACATTTGGAGCAGCATCAGCTGCTCCTCTCTCAATTAAGCACGGCCAGCTTTGGGGCCTGGCTGCTGTGCCAGACTTCATCTAATGAAAACGAACCGGAAACGAACGAGGCAAGCAGCGCGCAACAATTTCAGCATGGCGGCGCACCGAATAACCGAGGACAGAAATTAATCAAAATACAGCAAAAGCGTGGAAGCCCGAGACACAAGCAGCTGGAAGCACTAATGAGAACCAGCCCCAGGTGATTGCTAAGTGACAGGGGCCAAGCGGGCGGCCCCGAAGCCACGGCCGCCATTCTTCGCCTCCCCGGCCTCCACTCCCCACCGCCGCGCTCTTTCTCTGGCAGGGCGAGGCGAGGAGGCAGGGCAGCCCGAAATGAGAACCAGACCCTTTCAACCCCACCACTAGCTCTCCTCGCCCCCGGCTGCTTTTCTTGTGTCTTACATTGAGGAAAAAAACAGAGCGTGCTTCAAAAATAGATCTGGGATCGCGTGCCAATGGGGGTTTGAAGACTCACTTTTTTTCCACTCCCTCTAGTCACGCAAGTAGCCTGACGAGACCTTGAAGAGCGAGCGAGCGAGGCAGGGAAAAAACAGAACGCAAAAAAAAGAAGACAGAGAGAAAAACAGAAGTCCCTCTGGAGGGTTTTTTGGGGGGCGGGGGGGGGCGAGAAGGAAGCCGCTATGGCCAACAGCTTTCCAAGAACACCACCAAAGGGTGGAGGTTGTTGGGTGCCTGATATCTTGAGTGACAAGTACAGAAGGCTTTCAGATAATCCCAGAGCCTGCTGCTTAAAGCGAGCCCTCTGATTGCCCGCAGACAGGGTCTTGATGGCCTTTTGGGTTTTCCTAGATCCCTCATCCATTATTCCGAATTAACGGCGCAGGATTTCACATTTAATAGACGGGATTTGGTCTTTGAAGCACACTGTGGGCCACTCACTGATTAGTAATATCATCTTTTTTGAGGCGGCCGAGCTCAGCCGGAATCATTATGAAAGCGTCTCTTTAAATACGAGACAGAAGACTAGCAGCCTTTTCCTCTGCTAAAGCTATTAACTTCAGCAGTCGGTATTGTCATTAGCTTCTCAAGGCTATGCCAAAGAAAGGGGGCACGAGAGCCCTTTAGGACGGCCGAGTAAAGCTTCGCCTCTTTAGTGGACTTTATTATGACTAGCCGCAAGAAGTCTTTAAAGCCTTCAAAGCATGCTAATTCAACATATTCGTCTGGGTTCTGCTCTTAATGTTGCTAGCTAGCACGTCTTGTAGTACGAGAGTGAGAGTTCGGTATCGATGTACCACACCAACCTGAGAGAAAGCAAATGTAGCTGCTGCCACCTGGGCAGTCATGGGCTGCTGGAGGTTAGGGAACAAGTCTTGTGAACGGAAGGTCGCTGGTTCGGCCCCCGGAACAGGCAGGACACGACTGAAGTGCAGTTGAGCAAGGCATCTAACCTCCAACTCCTCCACGGGCACCATGGACAGGGCTGCCCATCGCTCCAGGCAAGTGTGCTCGCTGCCCCCTAGTGTGTTTCGCTGCAGGGATGGGTTCATGGGAAGGACAAATTCCTCCAAAATGGTCTAAAGTTCATTCATTCATGTTCTGAGCTGCGTATCCTACTTGGTCTTTGGGTGGCAGGCAGGGAACGGACACATAGACATCCTCACACTAATGGGCGGGATTTAGCATCTCCAATTGCATGTCTTTGGATCGTGGGAGGAAACCGGAGCATCCAAAGCCCAGGCTCTTCATGCCATGAGGCGACAGCGCTACGCACTGTACCACCGATCTTACTTCTAAACTGTACCTGGATCTTAATGCTAATGCTAGTTCTAACTCTGTGTATATATGGAGTGCTAAATAAAAGAATCTAGGACTCTTGGTTACTTTGATTTCTACTTCATAACTGTGACTGTGATGGTCAGCTGTGAATATCTATACGGGTTAAGAAATGCTTACTCAGCATTAACAATCACTGTAAATAAGAAATACATACAGTATATCTGCTACATCAGGTTCAGATCCTCTATAAAGGTTATTCAATAAAATAAGAGTAATATAAAACCAAAAATCAATTTCTGAAAAGAAAACACAAGCAGTAAGAGTCAAACCTCCGAGATGTCATAGCTGCTTTGTGTGGGTTTGGGGTCTCAGGGTTGCGATACCCTGCTAGCGTAGCTGATCACCACCAAAACCAGCCTGTATTGTGTTTTGGAAGCTGGTCTGCTGGTCTAAGATGTTTTTTTTTGTTTTTTTTTTGGTTTTCTACATATGGCAGCATACGTGCTAGCTAGCATAACAGCTAATCCATCTGAAAAACTTATCTTCTGCTAATGGCGTTAGCTAGCATATCTATCCTAACGCCACTGTCTGTACTTTGTACATGAAGGTGGCTAGCTAGCTAATCCAACTGAAATTTTATTAAGATGTGATCTGTAATTTACGACAAACCTTTTATGGATTAGCTACTTAGCGAGCCCTGGTAGAAAAACCAGTATAGACCAGCATTACTGGTCACCAGCGGAACCGGCATGTGTCGTGTTTTGATGCTGGTCTAGACTGTATTTTACTCTCTAAACTGTTTTACAAGTATGGTAGCATACTTGTAGCTGCTACTAGCTGCCACTAGCTAGCATAACATCTGATTGATCTTTATTTATTTTAAGTTTTTAGGGTATGTAGTCTAATTTTAGACCTACATCCAGATTTGCTGACAGCTGTCTGTACTTTGGAGGTGGCTAGCTAGCTAATCCATATTAATTAATAATTAAAATTAACAACATCTTAATTAAGTTTAGGTTATGTGATCTGTAATTTACTACAAATCTCTTATAGATTATCTTATTAGCGATCCCTCGTACAAAAACCAGTATATACCAGCATGACTGGTCACCAGGAGAACCAGCATACGTTGGGCTTTGGATGCTGGTCAGTACGTGCTGGTCAACCTGAAGTTTAAAGTTTTGAATGTATGTAATCTGTCATTTTAAAACTTCACCTACAATTGTAGCTAATTAGCCGAATGTGTTTAGCTTGCATATCCAGATCTAGATCAAGATCTAGCTAGTTTCTATCTTCTCACACATTATAAATGCAGTTTATTTCCTAAAACTAAAGTAAGATGAGGGAAAGTCATAAGGACTAGTTCTGAATGATTTAGTTGGAAATGTCGCTGCTGACACTCAAAATGATTAACTAAGCTAATGTATGAAGGATAACGGAAGTAGGAAATGAAGGAAGAGTAAGTCATTTAAACTGCAGAAAACTAACGATTAAAGCTGGTATCTGGTCCACTACTCTGCTGAACTGCAGGTGGCCCGCCTCAAAAACACTGTGCAAAACACCAGTGGGCCACCAGTTTTACTGTTAGTGGACCAATAGTGGTCCAAGGGTTGGTACAGCTGTTTGTTGCTAGCTAACTAGCTCAGCTGAAGCTTCATTAAGATTTCCTGGTATGTGACGTGTAATATACTAAACCTTCCTATCGACTGGGCTATTTAGAAAACAGCACACACCAGGAATGCTCTGTTTTGATGCTGGTGTGCTGGCCAACCAGCTAAACCAGCACCAGTCCAGTAAGGCATGCACGCTGTTCCGGGCTGTTCCTTTCTCAGCAGGGATGCGCTTACTTAGTACTTCCAGCTTGAAACAGCTGTCTGTGGTTGCAACCCTGATAGCAGGAGGTTAGCAGACCACACTGACGGTAAAGCTGGCGATACAGCGTTTAGGTGAGGCCAGTCGTTCGGTAGAGGAATTTGTCTTCCACATTTGACCCATCCATCAAGTGAAACACCCACATACACATACACATACACACACACATACACACACTAGTGAATATAAAAAATCATACCATGTACTAAACCACAAAACAAATGAGGATCTGGTGTTGATTCATTTCACCACTAGAGGACATCTACCACTCCAGAATCCTCATTACAGTTACAGAACATTACAGACTGCTCAACTGCACAGACCGACCACCAGAACATTACAGACTGCTTAACTACACAGACCGACCACCAGAACATTACAGACTGCTTAACTACACAGACTGACCACCAGAACATTACAGGTTGCTTAACTGCACAGACTGACCACCAGAACATTACAGTGTGCTCAACTGCACAGACTGACCACCAGAACATTACAGTGTGCTCAACTGCAGACTGACCACCAGAACATTACAGACTGCTCAACTGCACAGACTGACCACCAGAACATTACAGACTGCTCAACTGTACAGACTGACCACCAGAACATTACAGACTGCTCAACTGCACAGACTGACCACCAGAACATTACAGACTGCTCAACTGTACAGACTGACCACCAGAACATTACAGACTGCTTAACTGCACAGACTGACCACCAGAACATTACAGACTGCTTAACTGCACAGATTGACCCCGAGACATCTGGCATGTTGGGTTAGCAAACACGGCGGCCCGACGCCATACTGAGAGACAGACTTCTGTATGTGTAGCTCAATAAATATTGATCATATCAGTCTAAATTGATCATCAGTTATTGATCCTGGTCACCTTTATCTTCCTTCCCAACAGACCTGCAATCCCACACCTCCTTCTGGGAGCAGGTATTTCTTTGATGATGAGGATATTTTGATTCAGAGATAGGATCCTCATCCATCCCACTGAATAAATAATAAATGATATCAAGATTCAGGCATCGATCCGCCCATCCCTAGTTGAGAGATGTTTCTGGGCCTGTAGATAGGATGAGCTTGGTGACAATTCAAGTTAGCCTAGCATCTCTTGCTGGAAACTAGAGAAGCAGACATCAGACATCAAGCATGTCACGGCTGACTGACTGCATATGGGGTTGAGTGATAAATCGAGCCCCCAGCTCTGTGACGAGAATTAACTGTGACTTTGTAGCATTGTGCTAATTTTGGCTACTTTAGGCCTGACAAGCGCAGACCACATGGTTTGAGTGACTGAAATAAAAACTGTTGCCTCACTTGGTCTTCTCTGTTGACGTTGAAACCATATGCTGTACTGCTGGAGTTCACAGTCAGTCACTCTGCTTTGCAGGATCACTTTCACCAGGCAGGACAGCACCAACCAACCTCAGCCAAACAGCGACGAGTCGGAAAGATGGAGCTCTTCGATGTGGCGCGCTGCGTCCGATCCTTCGTCATTCACACCTCACTGGCTGCCTACAAGGTTCGATGTGAACAGGCCGTCATTAAGAACCCACACAAGCTAGCAGGGCTCGGGTTACATATCGCACGACGCAGGACAGCCAGCGCCAACTCGGACCGCTCTGGCTCTCATCAAGCTAGCACGCTCGTGCCAATGGATGACGCAGTGTTGAGGTTTGTGCTCATTTGAATGTCTCCCCTTACCGCACCTTCTAGCATGAGGAGCTGAAAGCGTGGGATGTGGCCTGGATACATCTTGGATTAACTTTCCATTTATCCCGGGATGCAGCAATACAATCATATTAGCACCCGGCCTCCCTATGACTCATCTTGATCTTTGGAACTGCATCAGTACGGGCCTCCATGAGCTGATCTGCATTTCAAAGTGCGCACTTCATCATTAACGCCTCCTGAATCCAGAGTGGCCTCTTCTGTGAACTCGTCTGCTGCATCCTCCACTCGTTTCAGCACTGATTACCTAGATGCGGAATAATGATGGTACTTTGGCTCGATGTGCCGTTAAAGGGAAGCATGCTGGAAGAGGCCTGCGCCTGCTCCACAGCCATCACACCAGTCGCAACCCCACTCGGAGGCTTTCTGAGCTTGCTTGGTTAAAGGGGAACTCCACCAACCTTTAAACTTCCCATAATTAAATCTTAATGAAGTAATTAAATCATCACGCTTTGCTCTGGAGAATCTTCCCAAGTCGGAGTTCTTCACAGTTGAAGTGTTTAAAGGGGAATTTTGCATAATTTGGTGGTTTGATGTGAAACAGTTCACTGTGAAACTTCATGACTTTGCTTTCTTAACAGTGGTGGTGATGGGAACCAGGGTTCTCCATGTCTAGAACACACATACAGACACTTTATTGACTATCTAAACCACCAGTGAACCTACACGTGTCTTCTGAGTGTTATATGGAATGTTGATGATGGAAAATCTGGAAATACTAAGTTTCTTTGGGGGACTATTTGACCTCACAGCGCCCTGCAGCATGTATCCCTCCACCATGAATGGAGTTTAAGGCTGAAATCTTCTCCACACTATCATAAACAGCGTCTCAGACATCAGGCAGCGTATTCAGAACCACCTCNGACTGCAATGGTGTCGTGCCAGACTGTCATGGAGTGACTCAGAACGGCAGCGGGTCATCTTCAGTGACGAGTCCCGCTTTTGTCTCGGTGGAGACGACCAACGAATCCGTGTGTGGAGGCACCGTGGTCAGCACCAAGACGAACGGTTTGTTGTCACGCGTCACACGTCCAGAAGATCTGGTGTCACTCCACCTCCACCCCTACCGCACCATCTGCAGGAACTGTGTGAGGATATTCAAGCTGCACGGGATGGATCATCACAGGACACCATTAGGAACCTCTACAGCTCCATGCCGAGACGTCTGGCATGTTGGGTTAGCAAACACGGCGGCCCGACGCCATACTGAGAGACAGACTTCTGTATGTGTAGCTCAATAAATATTGATCATATCAGTCTAAATTTATCATCAGTTATTGATCCTGGTAACCTTTATCTTCCTTCCCAACACACCTGCAATCCCACACCTCCTTCTGGGAGCAACAGTTTTTTTGATGATGAGTGTAATTAAGTCTTAACAGGTATATAGTTTTCTTTGGGGGACTATTTGACCTCACAGCGCCCTGCAGCATGTATCCCTCCACCATGAATGGAGTTTAAGGCTGAAATCTTCTCCACACTATCATAAACAGCGTCTCAGACATCAGGCAGCGTATTCAGAACCACCTCATGTAGGAACTTTCTGTGAGGGAGCGTTTAGAGGGGGACGTCTGGTTACCTTCACCACCACTGGGAACAGATCTGAATATGGAGCATTTTGTCAAACCACTCTGAATTTGTTTAAATCTAATTCTAATTCAGTGATTAATAAAGAAACTTCATTTAAATAGTATATTTTAAAACTACATGATGTTTTTTAGAAGGTTAAATGAGGCCACATTACTGTACAGCCTGTGACTCAGATATTTGGTGCTTGGATTTGACATACATGTAAACACCCATGAACCGTTCAAATCCGAACCTTCCGTGTTCTCAGCCCTGGAGTTTGAGTCTGACGCTGTATGACATACTGTAGACCGAAGTTCGAGTCTCAGGAGGTCTGCTACTGTTTCCAGTCCACATCTATAGATAACATCACATCATACAGCCTCACAAACCACGTAAACCGGCAGGAGCGAGACGATACGATGATGTTTATCAAAGTGGGATACAGACATGACGTCAAGCTGCACCACAGTATGCGTCTCTAAGCACCTCAGCAGCTCTAACGACACTAAACATCTTTTTTGGAGCCAGCTCGACTTTCTGCATCGCTGTCATGGTTGCAGTGCAAATTTGCATTATGATGATGGCCGAACAGCTCGACTGTGGCAGAGCACAAAAGCTTACATGGCAAGAACAGGGGTGCGGGCGGTGTGGGCGGTGCAGGGGGGCGCGGGAGTCCCTGTAAACATACATAACACGGCTCAAGATCTCGGCCAGCCTTCCATCACAGTCGAGTACTCTTCCCTGGAAGCACTGTCGCGGAGAGACTGAGTGCTACGTCCTCCCCCTTCCCACACCACAGCGGATCTCCTTGTGCTACATGGGGTAGTGACAGCACCTCCCCACCGCGGCACAGACACCAGTCAGAGTGCTGCACATGACCTCTGAGCCCTGACCTACTGCCATGCCTGCCGCCTCCACCTTCCAGCCTTGCCATCGTTCAGCCAGTTTCACCATGTTAACTGCTGTCCTCACTGCCCGTCTTCGTCGCACTGCTCTTCTCTTGCAGTCCTCAGTCGGGCGGGTTCTCTGTGTCGGTTCCTCTCTGACTTTGCAGTTTCCCATCAGTTTGCTAGGGGGCGATCCCACTCCTGACACCACTCTGGTGTCAGCATTAGACGTGACAGCATTGGAGCCCACCGTCCAGCGCTACTGAATGGCTGAGACAGCAGACAGGTCATCAACAGTCACACCTGACCTTCAGCACTAACACTAGACCACTCAACAGCTCCCAGCCAGCCAACAAAACAGCTTTAAGCCATCAGTCCCAACAATTTACATGTAGTACCTCATTTCCACCAACAAAGAGCCGGTGGTCGTGCCCGTGCTGGTTCCCAGGCTTTACTGAACCTGTTAATAACGGGCCCCTCTTCAGCTGGTTTGAGAGCCGACCGATTACGTATCTGGAGGTGGGCGGTCCTTAGTCCATAAGCAGAAGCAGGCAGACATAGTGGAACATGTTCTTCAAGTGCAGATTTAGATTAGATTTAATCCCTTATTGATCCCACAGTGGGGAAATTTTGTCTTCCGCATTTAACCCATCCGTGAAGTGAAACACCCACATACATAGTGAATACACACACTAGGGGGCCGTGAGCACACTTACCCGGAGCGGTGGGCAGCCCTATCAATGGCGCCCAGGGAGCAGTTGGGGGTTAGGTGCCTTGCTCAAGGGCACCTCAGTCGTTACTGTCAGTTCAGGGAATCGAACCGGCCACCCTCCGGTCACAAGGCTGGTTCCCTAACCTCCAGCCCAAGACTGCAGACCGTACTCCCTGCTTTGAGGGCGTATATCTCTCCATCCAGAACCAGCTCTTTCAGCATCTGTGCTCAGCCCAGAGGGACCATCATAGACAGCGATTACACGCAGGACGACTCGTACGTGTTTCCTCTGTCCGTTATGACGGTGGACTATTATAAAGCAGCATGTCAAGGTTCTACGGATCTCCTGCACGGATTAAACAGGAAGTGTTTTCAATGCTTCACATTGTAGCTCAGTAGAAGACGGACACCTCCTGTTGAATGGGCTCATCCACGAGCACATCACTGGTGGGATACGATTGTTCCCGAGTTCAGCTCAGTACAGTTCATTGTGCAGCGCCACGTCCCTTTGCCGCTTGCGTCACAGGTTCCACAGTTCAGATAAGAGAGTTAATGGTGCTGGAATGGCATTGATTTTTCTGACCGTGAACCATTTTTTTGTGGTGGAAAAGCACGGAACGGTTCCAGATTTTGGTACCAGCACCATGTGGGTGGAAAAGGACTATATTAGGTCTCTCTTAGTGCTGCCGAGGTGCTACCCATGGTGCCCCACGCTTACGGTACCGTATGGCCATGCATTTGCCCTCAGTTCATGCTAAGACGTTTCAGCAGAATGGGCTGTTTTCCTTTTTTAACCCCAGCACAACTGATCACCCGAGAAACCTTTCCGGACTCCATTCTGGATTCTGAGAAGCTGGATTCAGAAGTTGCTACAAAGCTGAAGGACTATTCATACAGTCTGTGCCTCTTTGAGCTACAAGTGCTAGAAAGATCAGAAAATCGATTATAGAGATTATACATTCCTCATTCCGCCACCACTCCAGGAATCCACATTTCCATGTTGATCTGTCTCCTTCCCGCCTGTTTAAAAACCGCATTGGACTTGATGTGAAGTTTGTACTGCATTAAAGCTGGCATCAGCCTCACAGCTCCGGCAGAACACTGAACAACAACCGCTCCACACCAAACGTGCCTCGGCTGATCCACCACTTTCAGGGTAGAAGGGAAAATTGTGGATGTTTGATTGTTGGCCAAACTATCGCTTTAAGTGCGCTTCCAGATGCTGGTGGGGCTGCCGCCTCCTCCTCCTCCTCCTCCTCTTCGCTCCTCAGCAGTAATCAGAGCGCAGGGACAACAGCACAGCAGAAAAGAGAAAGACATGGCAGCTCACCCCGGCCTAAGATTTCTTAGCTGCTATGTCATTACTCCAAAGGAGAACAATTACAAACACCGCTCTGTGTTTACAATCTAAAGCATATGGACCTGATCCCTTTATAGTTTCTTCTGGAACGTGCAATTTCAAACAACTCTCAGCTTTTCCCCCTCATGCTTGTAATTTACCCAGGGAAGGAGAGATTCCTCATTATTATGGATTCACAATATGCGTGACTGATTCTCCGATGTAAGACCTTGGCTGGGAAAGAAACAAGCCGTGTTGCAGAAAGAGACAATGCAAACTTTGTGTTGCTCCATTTGTCTCGCTGATCCGACAGCAACACTCCTTCTCCTCCATCATGGGAAGCTCTTTCACGTCGTCAGCTTTCAGTGTGATGACCTTTGCAGCCTTACCCTACATCCACAACAACAGCAGGCGACAAGTCTCTTACATCGCCCCAAGTGTGTCTCCTATACACTCATTGTCAAAGTAACAGCTGCTCCCAGAAGGAGGTGTGGGATTGCAGGTGTGTTGGGAAGGAAGATAAAGGTTACCAGGATCAATAACTGATGATCAATTTAGACTGATATGATCAATATTTATTGAGCTACACATACAGAAGTCTGTCTCTCAGTATGGCGTCGGGCCGCCGTGTTTGCTAACCCAATATGCCAGACGTCTCGGTATGGAGCTGTAGAGGTTCCTAATGGTGTCCTGTGATAATCCATCCCATGCAGCTTGAATATCCTCACACAGTTCCTGCAGATGGTGCGGTAGGGGTGGAGGTGGAGTGACACCAGGTCTTCTGGACATGTGACAACAGACCGTTCATCTTGGTGCTGACCACGGTGCCTCCACACACGGATTCGTTGGTCGTCTCCACCAAGACAAAAGCGGGACTCGTCACTGAAGATGACCCGCTGCCGTTCTGAGTCACTCCATGACCGTCTGGCACGACACCATTGCAGTCTTCGGTGACGGTGACGTGGTGTTAAGGACAGTCGTGGTAACGGTCTGTGTACATGTAGTCCTGCGTGGTGCAGCCGTCTGCCAATGGTGCTGCACTAACAGGATGACTCATGGAGGACATCACTGCTCGCTGGATATCTGTAATCGTGGCTGTTGGGTCAGTCAGGTACAGAGATAAGACCCGTCCTTGCTTACGTCACATGCTGAACATGAAACTTGATGAGAGAAGCTCATAACTCCAGCAGCACTGCTGTGTCTGATCCACTCACACCAGCACCACACACACTAACACACCACCACCACGTCAGTGTCACTGCAGTGCTGAGAATGATCCACCACCCACATCATACCTGCTCTGTGGTGGTCCTGTGGGGGTCCTGACCATTGAAGAACAGGGTAATACAGTATACAGAGAAACAGACGGACTACAGTCTGGACCTGTACAATTACAGAGTGTCCTATATGATCTGTGGAGCTGATACAGTCGACAGTAAGTGTAGATACAAGGAGGTGTATGTATGTAGTATGAACACTGTAGAGGAGAAAGGAGAGATTATTTACCTAATGATTTCTCCTTCCCCTCCTCCTCCTCCTCCTCCTCCTCCAGCAGCAATGGGGCTTCACTCCGTCAGCCACAGCGCCCTGATTGGGCCAGAACACAGATGAAAGTCTTCTCAGAGCTCATCACTGCTGAATATTAAGTGCTGATAGAGCACTCGAGCTTTGACAGGAACTGTTCTTCACCGTCGTCCTCCAGTGAGATCAGAGAGACAGTGAGTACTCCACTCCGAAACGTGTCTTATGTCTGATCAGCGGTGGAGTGAGCTCTCAGTCTTTGTTGTTTCAGAGGAGATTTGTCACACAGCAGCCTCGCTAGGCTCTGCTGTCACAGACAGCATCATGGCTGTGTTTAAACTTCCCTAAGCACCGCTTAGCACAGCACACGGCGTGCAGCAGAGCAGCCCACACACACACTTACTACTCTACCAGATGCCCGTCGCTGAGACACGGAGCCCAGCACGCAGGGAAACACCATCACCAGCATACGGTTATCTCCAACGAGGTTTTGCAAGCACTTCAGCAACATTCAGGTGTGAACAGTGATTGAGAGCGGGTTTGGTGTGAGGTGTAAACAGAGTGATTGAGAGCGGGTTTGGTGTGAGGTGTAAACAGAGTGA
>CM067488.1:31409652-31449886 GCA_034552555.1 Semaprochilodus insignis
TATATATATATATATATATATATATATATATATGTATATGTGTGTGTGTGTGTGTGTGTGTCTATCTATCTGTCTATCTATTTACCTATATGTCTATATGTCTATCTATCTATCTATCTGTCTGTCTATCTATCTATCTGTCTGTCTATCCATCTATCTGTCTATCGGTCTATCCTCTGTTGTATCTTTGAACTCGTCTGTTGGGGAGCTGCTCCTTGGCTCTGCGTTAGGCTGGTCAGACACTGGTTAATCCTAAAGCCCTAAAGCCCTAAAGCCAGCTGGACGGTGACGACTCCCGTGTCGTCAGTTCCGTTTTCGTGGCTCATTTTTTATCCCACCCGTTTTCATACAGTCCCCGCCCTCCTGTCCTGGGATTGGCTGATATCGTCCCGCCTCCTGCGTTTGGATTGGCCAGCAGTTCATTCTAGCGAGCGGTCCGTCTATCGGCGGAGCTGACCGGAAAACGGGTGTGTAAAAAAATAATGCGGCTTGGATTTCGGCACGGAGGAGAGGGAGAGAGAGAGAGAGAGAGAGAGAGAGAGAGAAGGGGCTGCGGAAATGATGTGATCAGCACTCCTTACACACATCCAGCGCTTCTCCTCTGTACTACCGCGTTAAAGCTGCACCAGGACACATACAGGTCGATGATAAAGCCGAATCTGGACTCGCAGTACAGGTAAGCAGCAAGGACATCTTCATCGCCATCATCACCATCACCACCATCATCATCCTAGCTGAGGTCACTGGTGGGTGGTCGCCAGGCTGGCAGTCGAAGGGAGCATGCAGAACAGGCTTGCCCGCTGTGTGGCGAGGCAGGAGGTGGAGAGAGTCAGGAAGCTGGTCTTGGTGTTCTACAGCTGAGGGGTTTATGGGTATGGTATTGTGTGCTGGTCAGCCTGCTGCAGATAGGCCTGCCTGCATGGACATGTTTCAGATGGTGATGCTCCCTCTGACATGTCACAGTCTCTCTGCTCGCTCTGGCGCACGATG
Source organism: Semaprochilodus insignis (assembly GCA_034552555.1). NCBI lineage: Eukaryota > Metazoa > Chordata > Actinopteri > Characiformes > Prochilodontidae > Semaprochilodus > Semaprochilodus insignis. The sequence goes on from CM067488.1 coordinate 31,410,643, forward strand.
AACTTCATGACCCAGCTGGTCTTTAACCCTGCGTAGATATGTAACCTTTAGGTCATCCAGGTGACAGGTTCTTTATTACCTGACCATCTTTCAGCCTCTCTTAATCCCTTTAAATGAAACAGGCTGTTATTGTTTTTGTGCCTGTAAGACTGATATATATATATATATATATATATATATATATATGTATGTATGTATGTATGTGTGTGTGTGTGTGTGTGTGTGTGTGTGTGTGTGTGTGTGTGTAAATGACCTCTGTTCTGATTGGTTGCCCCTGCCTTGGCATCTATATATATATATATACATATGGACGATAAATTTAGACTGATATGATCAATATTTATTGAGCTACACATACAGAAGTAGTGTCTCTCAGTATGGTGTCGGGCCACCATGCAGCTTGAATATCCTCACACAGTTCCTGCAGATGGTGCGGTAGGGGTGGAGGTGGAGTGACACCAGGCCTTCTGGACGTGTGACACAAAAACCGTTCATCTTGGTGCTGACCACGGTGCCTCCACACACGGATTCGTTGGTCGTCTCCACCAAGACTAAAGCGGGACTCGTCACTGAAGATGACCCGCTGCTGTTCTGAGTCACTCCATGACAATCTGGTACGACACCATTGCAGTCTTTGGTGACGGTGACGTGGTGTTAAGGACAGTCGTCGTTGCAACCCCTCTCCAACTCAACTCTTCTGACTGCCCTAACTGCTTTCGAGCTCATCTCTGAGGCATGCTTCACTCGCAAGGGATACTGCTAACACAGAAACATGAGTCAGGACGACCTTATATAGTCAATCAGGTACAGCGATAAGGCCTGTGCTTGCTTACGTCACATGCACGGCCTAACACGAAACCTGAATCATTCACATGTCTCACGATGTCAAACCTACCCACCAAATTTCATCTATATATATATATATATATGGACAAAATATGTGCATGTGCATATATGGATGTATATCAAATTCCTGTTTGGGATATTATCAGATTCATCAGTATGTAGTCGGTCCGCCCTCTCCCTTCATTATAGCCTCCATTATTTTAAGTAGACTTGCTATCGTTTGCTATCAGATCTTCAGGAATATGTTTCCACATGTCCAGACTTCAGTGTTAAGGCGTATTTATGCTTAATGTTAAATACGGATATCAGTGGAATTCCGTCTGTACGCTGGATTCATTCTTCTACTCCCTCTTCACCCAAGACTGCCCCCCACCCATGCACCCTACCAACACCAGCCGGCGTGCCCACAGTAGGACTGATACTGGAGGATGATGAGACAGCCTGCAAGGAGGTTCAGCATCTGACAGAATGGTGCTGCCACAATAACCTGGACTGTATAAACAGCGAGGAAATGAGGGTGGATTTCAGGAGCACTCTGCCCTCTCCAGACACGGGGAGGAGGTGGAGAGGGTGTAGAGCTCTCAGCTGACCTTACCTGGACCACACACACATCTCCCATCAGCATGGGCAGACCCAACAGAGGCTTTACTTCAGGAATTCAAGATCACCTGCTGCCCAACGTCTATGGGTCAGCAGTGGAGAACCTCCTGACCGACTGCTGAGCAGTGTGGTTCACCAGCTACACAGAGTAGAGCAGAAAGGTCCTGCAGCAGGTGGTGAGGGTGGCAGAGCGTGCCATCGGTACAACAGTACCTCTACACTGGCCAACTCCAAAAGAAAGACGTCTGGACTCTGGACATAACCTGTTCTCCCCCTGCCCGCTGGAGGAACCAAAACTAGCCGATTAATAAACCACTCCTCCCCACAGGGAGGCAAACACGTAGCTCCTCCTCCTCTGCCTCCCATCCCTATTCCAAGAACTGAAAGTGCATTAACTCCTATTTTCTATTTATGGCCTTGCTGTCAGTAGGCCCTTTTCACATTTCCCGGTTCTCACTTCTGTTCGGTTCTGTTAGCAGGTAATTTCCTTTCCGGTTGAACCGAAATAAAAAGCGCCGTACAGTTAGACGCTAATATTAAAACGGGTGGAGTCAATCTGAAGGGTGGAGGGTCCTAATTCTGGATTGTGTCTGCAGCCGTCACTGCGCTGAGCCGAAAGTGAGAAGACCCTTTTGCCTGGAGGTGGTGCTGCACCCTCCTGTCATTTCCTTTGGAGTAACTCTCAGAAACCCGAGATTCCAGAATCTGTTTATTCCAGAGCACCCACATGACTTGGAACAGATAACAGCCAGGATAAGGAGATGAACGCTTTAGTCGGCTTTCTACCTGAAATGGTGCACAGGCCTGTTCCAGGACATGTGAATAAGAAACAGCTTCATCGGGAGTTCAGAGTCCAGCCGTTTACTGATCCTGTAAAAGCAGCCTGGCCTAATGAAGCGCTGCAGCTGCAGGTTTAAACTCCTCTGCTGGTATCTGAGGTCTTTTATTAGCCAGCTCAGTAACGCTGTAGCCACAGCTCTCTCTCTCTGTTCCGGCCCGTAACTCAGACCTGTTTGACCTGGTTGATCTGGTCCTCACCGTCACTCCTCATTCACTCAACATCTCAAACTACATATACACGTTACATATATACATAAATATTAAAACAGGCCAGCGGTTTCCTGTCGGGTTCGCTAGGTTAGCTCGCTAGGTTAGCTCGCTAGGTTAGCTTGGTTAGCTGGCTTACATCATGATTGTTATTATTCCTTTGTAAGAATGTCCTTTACTCATACTGGTGTGCTGTGAATGTATTATTTTATAAACTGGTCGTCATCACTGACTGAGATATGAGGAAGGTCCTCAAGACGTCCAGGTTTTGATCCAACTGTAGGCTAATCACTATTACCTCTACCAAGTGTGAAAAGGGCCCACTGTAGAGCTGCTAAATGGTTTCTCATTCTATTGGTCTGTATTTGCACCCACTCTCTGAAAGCTCTGAAAGACCTGGATGAAATTGACAGAACAGTACCAGCTGTACCATCAGATATCGTGGGGTCAGTTTAGCAAATAGCACGAGTCAACGTCAGTTTCTGTCCTCAATAATAATATAAGTGAAAATAATTGGACCTCGTTCATAGTAAACGTATTAGGACCTCCTACACCGTCGCCGTGTTTGATGCTGTCAGAAGCTTTGTGTGGATGCATTGCTTAACATCCATGCCGACAGGAAGGATGTTTGGAAGCGTGTGGGCAGTGGCGGTTACGTTGTTTGTGGTGGAGGTATTTATTTCTGTATGTAAAGCCAGCATACACAAGCCTGCACAAGTTGGTTTAGCATTTTCTGTTTCTTGTTGGTAACATCATATATAACCATGTTAGTGTTATGTTAAGCAAATTAATGTAAATATATGTACGTTAATGTACACATGTACAAATAAAACCGTTAGCAGTAGCAGCAGGCTAACCACTAAACACCTTCAGTTTAGGATAACATAGCCGCTAGCTAGCCACTGATGGAGAGGTATTCTGGGCCAGTTTCACAGCTGCCCTGTTTGATTTTCCTTTACCCAGATTTATAGAAGTTGATTTTAGGTTTCTTCGTTGTTTGCTTTGTAGTTATTATCAGGTGTAGTAGTTATTATCGGGCACCATATAAAAGGGCACCCTGTTTTAATCTACACTGTCATGTTCCCTGCAGGTCCACCATGGCGGACAGCATCATGAGCAAAGCTGCCACAATGGAAATTCCCATCAACAGTAACGGAGACACGAGAACGGCTGAAGACGACAGTCTTGAGCAGGTGAGCGATCGCTAGTCTAGGACAAGCTAAATAAGCCATGACTGAGACTCATCACTAGAGCAGACATAACTGGGGATTAAGAAAACTAAATAAACCCCTATGGAAATCTGATATATGGCAATATTTGGGTTTTAAATATATGATATACATTAACATATGTGGAATTCCCTCATATCCAATTTAACACTATATGATAGAAAGTATGAATGAATTAACATCTTCATGTATTATGTATATTCACCTACTGACCACTTCATTAGGTCGCCTCCTTGTATCTACACTAACTGTCCATCCTGTCAGCTCCACTGACCATATAGGACACTCTGTAGTTCTGAAGTTACAGACTGTAGTCCATCTGTTTCTTCAATGGTCAGGACCCCCACAGGACCTCCACAGAGCAGGTATGATGTGGGTGGTGGATCATTCTCAGCACTGCAGTGACGCTGACGTGGTGGTGGTAGTGTGTTAGTGTGTGTGGTGCTGGTGTGAGTGGATCAGACACAGCAGTGCTGCTGGACACCTCAGTGTCACTGCTGGACTGAGAATCGTCCACCAACCAAAACTATCCAGCCAACACACACTAACACACCACCACCACGTCAGTGTCACTGCAGTGCTGAGAATGATCCACCACCCACATCATACCTGCTCTGTGGTGGTCCTGTGGGGGTCCTGACCATTGAAGAACAGGGTAATACAGTATAGACATATGTATGTAACATGTATGTATATATTCTGAAATATATGTGTGACCCTTTTTGTTATGTGGCCATATATCAGATTTCTATATGGGAATCACATGTTTTGTCATAGTGCAGATAAACGCAAACCCTCAGCTGCATGACCTTCCATTCATGCCTGTCCCCGGAATGGCGGTTTTCCCTATAAACGGTCCCGGTTCGCCGCGGCTGGCTCAGTCAGTCTCATCTTTTGTGTTGCGTTTGTGTTGACTGTACACTCAAACATGCCATGTTTTGTCTCTATGTCTCGTTTTGCGCAGGCTGCACAGATTGATTGGAGCTTAGCCCGTAAGGTAGGGAGTCTTTCCGTGGTGGTGGTGGAGGAGAGCTTGGCAGAGCGTCCTTAGATTAGAGTCCCTCTTTATTTGTCCCTCTGAATTAGTTGTGTTGCTGTGTTTCTGGTTTAGCACACAGCCTAGGGCCCTTGTGCTGGTGGATAAGCAAAGAGCCGCCGCTGATCCGCTAAGCCGTACGGAGCAGCCTATGTTTAATATAAGTGAGTGTGAGTAGCCCGTCTTAGCGGGTTCACACTTGGGCGGCCTTGTGGCTCAGAGCAATATAAAGAGGGCTATTGGGACGATTGGCGATCGGGTTCACGATTGGAAAGCATGTATTTGTTTGTGTTTAAAACGAACATAAATATAGATGAATGTTAAATATGCATGAAGGCAGAGGACATACGGAGCTGCAATAACAGGGTTATGAGGTTTGCATAAGGATTCATAACCAGAAACCGAAACTCTCTTTACATAATGACCACTGAAAATGCTAAGCTTTTGTTTAGCCTTCATAGTTATCACATTATCAGCCCCACTGACCATATACACTGTATAGCCAAAAGTATTCCCTCCCCCATCCAAATCATTGAATTCAGGTGTTCCAGTCACTTCCATGGCCACAGGTGTATAAAACCGAGCACCTAGACATGCAGACTGCTCCTACAGACATTAGTGAGAGAATGGGTCGCTCTCAGGAGCTCAGTGAACTCCAGCGTGGTACCGTGATAGGATGCCACCTGTGCAACAAGTCCAGTCGTGAAGTTCCCTCACTACTAAATATTCCACAGTCGACTGTCAGTGGGATTATAACAGCAATTGGGAACGACAGCAACTCAGCCACCAGGTGGTAGACCACGTACAATGACAGAGCGGGGTCAGCGGATGCTGAGGGGCATAGTGCGCAGAGGTCACCAACTTTCTGCAGAGTCGATCACTACAGACCTCCAAACTTCATGTGTCCTTCAGATCAGCTCAAGAACCGTGTGTAGAGAGCTTCATGGAATGGGTCTCCATGGCCGAGCAGCTGCATCCAAGCCTCCCATCACCAAGCCCAGTGCAGAGCGTGGAATGCAGTGGTGTAAAGCGCCGCCACTGGACTCTAGAGCAGTGGAGACGTGTTCTCTGGAGTGACCAATCACGCTTCTCCGTCTGGCTGTCCAATGGATGACCCCCACAGGACCACCAGGTGTTATTAGGGTGGTGGTGTAACCTAGTATGCAGTAAAGCCACACCGGACACAGCGCCTCAACTGGGCTTGTGAGGTTGCTAACTGGACCCTAGAGGACTGGCGACATGTGGCATCGTCTGATGAGTCATGGTACCAGTTGTTTGGAGCTGCAGACCACATGAAGCCATGGACCCCAGTTGTCAACAAGGCACTGTGCAGGCTGGGGGTGATTCTGTACTGGTACCTAAACACATCATCGACCTGTGCTGGCTACGTGTCACTGGCTGGTGACTGTTGGCAGCCCTTCATTGACCTCCGTCTGTGACTGATGTGGCCCTGTGTAGTTGGTGTAAACTATCCTTTGTTTACTCACTGCTGGTTACTGCCAGCTTTACGGCCATCCATCCTGATAAGTCTTTAAGGTCTGAAGTATAAACCCGACTGTAGACCAGTTTCTGTTCCTGGTGAAACTTCTACTGTCACGCAGATGCACAGGAGCAGGCCTAACCTAAACTCTCCGATTGGGAATGTGGTCAGATCCAGGGGTTTACATGGATATGAGAGGCAGTCAGGTGACTGCTGTGTGCCATGCGCTGTTTGTAGGCTGTAATGCAGCTAAACGTTAACCATCAGGTCACATGACCTCATTTTCCCACCGCCATTCCTTAGGCTGCAAACTGTACATCAAGAGATGTCTTGTCTTTGATTGATTAAATATTTTGGTGTTTGGTGTGAGGTGTAAACAGAGTGATTGAGAGCGGGTTTGGTGTGAGGTGTAAACAGAGTGATTGAGAGTGGGGTTTGGTGTGAGGTGTAAACAGAGTGATTGAGAGTGGGTTTAGTGTGAGGTGTAAACAGAGCGACTGAGAGCGGGTTTGGTGTGANGAGAGCGGGTTTGGTGTGAGGTGTGAACAGAGTGATTGAGAGCGGGTTTGGCGTGAGGTGGTTCAGATGTTCTGTACAGTGGTGGTGGTGATGGGAACCAGGGTTCTCCATGTCTAGAACACACATACAGACACTTTATTGACTATCTAAACCACCAGTGAACCTACACGTGTCTTCTGAGTGTTATATGGAATGCTGATGATGGAAAATCTGGAAAACCTGGAAATACTAAGTTTCTTTGGGGGGCTATTTTACCTCACAGCGCCCTGCAGCATGTATCCCTCCACCATGAATGGAGTTTAAGGCTGAAATCTTCTCCACACTATCATAAACAGCGTCTCAGACATCAGGCAGCGTATTCAGAACCACCTCATGTAGGACCTTTCTGTGAGGGAGCTTTTAGAGGGGGACGTCTGGTTACCTTCACCACCACTGTGAACTTAGTAAGTTTCTCTAGAGCAGAGCGCTCCACACCAAACCCCTCCGAATCACTCTGTTTACATCATAATTGCTTAATTATGCAAGGATTTTGAAAAATTGGTGGGCTTCCCCTTGAGCTCCTCATGAAAGTACGAGAGGAGCATATCATAGTGACTACTACATACCCTACAATCACAGTGAAACAGGCATGTAACCTGCCCTTTACCTGTTGTGGTCTAGTAAAGGTTCCACATCTTTGGACCTGCAACGGCACGCAGGTCTTCATTAAGGTTGTGCAGGCCTGAAGGTGCGGTTTAGGAGACAGGACAACTCACCCTGAGCTGTAAAGATGACGTTGGGTGTTCTGCTGAATCAGCGCAGGAATATAAACACTAGTTCATTGATGGTTTCTGATGTTTCCATGTATGAACACATATATTTTGTTCATGAACAGAAATAAAACAGATTGAACACATAATTGATATACAAGTCAGAATTTGGCTCAACCCTTGTTATCAGCTGGGCGGTACAGCAGTGCTCAGAGTGGAGCAAGCACCGGTTCCCTCCTTATTCACATGCTGCCGTGTGTATCAGCTCCTATCAGCACAAATACAAGGAATCAGCCCACAGGAGTGAAACTTGGTGTGTAGGTTTGACATGGTGAGACATGCCAATGATTCAGGTTTCACACTCGACCACACATGTGACGTAAGCGAGGACGGGTCTTATCTCTGTACCTGACTGACCCAACAGCCACGATTACAGACAACCAGCGAGCAGTGATGTCCTCCATGAGTCATCCTGTTAGTGCAGCACCATTGGCAGACGGCTGCACCACGCAGGACTACATGCACACAGACCGTTACCACGACTGTGCTTAACACCACATCACCGTCACCAAAGACTGCAATGGTGTCGTGCCAGACTGTCATGGAGTGACTCAGAACGGCAGCGGGTCATCTTCAGTGACGAGTCCCGCTTTTGTCTCGGTGGAGACGACCAACGAATCCGTGTGTGGAGGCACCGTGGTCAGCACCAAGATGAACGGTTTGTTGTCACACGTCCAGAAGGCCTGGTGTCACTCCACCTCCACCCCTACCGCACCATCTGCAGGAACTGTGTGAGGATATTCAAGCTGCATGGGATGGATTATCACAGGACACCATTAGGAACCTCTACAGCTCCATGCCGAGACGTCTGGCGTGTTGGGTTAGCAAACACGGCGGCCCGACGCCATACTGAGAGACAGACTTCTGTATGTGTAGCTCAATAAATATTGATCATATCAGTCTAAATTTATCATCAGTTATTGATCCTGGTCACCTTTATCTTCCTTCCCAACACACCTGCAACCCCACACCTCCTTCAGCACTGATATGGTGAATACAGGTAGCTGTAGAACCTTGTTTGGACGTTTTTGCTTCCCAAAGTTCCAGCATTGCTCGACATTGCGGTCTATTCAGTGAATGAGGCCCAGGACGTGATTTATGAAAGGGAACATGAGTTTGAGGGGAAGCTGATTCAGATACAGCACCAGCCGAAGTCCCGGTACACTAAAGAGTACAATGTAGACGTGCAGGTGCTGCATACCGGTGAGTCCCGGCTGACTTCGAGCACTGGTTTACAGAGATTCATACTGTGCACAGTGTTAACAAAGACCAGTGTGTAGTTAGAGCAGGCTAGGAGACGTTGTTGGGAAGGTGCTTACAGAAAAGATTTGGGTGACTATTGACTTCCATTGTGTGCCAGCATTATTAGCCTGTGCTAAACTAAAGAAGCAAATCGTGGACAGCAAAGACGTGGACTACCTCTGGAGTGAGTGGGAAACGGTGGAAGTCAGTTTTTCCCTGATCTGCACCTATAAGCATGAAACGAACAGACGAACGGTATTGAACTCTATTGATTTCTATCTTCCTCAGGATCTGCAGCAGGTGATGGTGTCTGGGCCCAACCTGAACGAGACGAGCATCGTGTCTGGGGGTTACGGAGGAGCCGCTGAGGGCATCATCCCCACCAGCTCCATTAAAGGTGTGCTAACGGTTTCCTGTGGTTAACCAGATGCCCTCTGTGCTGACTGTGGATTTTGCTCTTCTTCCGGATGGAATTCCTCTCAGATCCTCGCGAGTCGTTTATCTGTTTGCCCACGTGTTTTTTAGGACCAGCTATAATTGTCAACGAGGAGTATTTTGAGAAGCGATGTGGTAACGCTCCTAAGCCAGGTGTCTTTATCCACTCATACGAACTTGCCTGTGTGTCTTCTGTTTTCCGGTTCTTCCTCTCCCTCTCTGCCAGTGAACTGCACGTGACCTGTTTGGGTTGTATTCCCAGCTCACGTTGGGAGTTAACAGACAGCTTTTGCCCTTTTCTACAGGCTGGAAAGAGGACATACTGGCTGCATGCTAGCTTAAGATGGGAACGCTAACTAACAGGAATGTATTTTCCCGATGTGTGTGTGTGTGTGTGTGTGTGTCTGTATGTACGGTCTGTTGTAAGGTTGTCTCCAGGGTTGGGTTACCTGTACCAGTACCTGGAATGTAGTACCGAACTTCTTTTTCAGAATTTTGCTATTTATTCAGAACATTTTGTACACCGCACAGATTAAACCCCTCCCTGCCCGTTTTCTCCAACGCTGCCTTATCCAGCTAGCTAATCAACTTCCTGAAGGTGGATGAAGTTGTCAGTGCATCACTTAAAGATCTGCCGTCCATGAAGGCTTCATCTTCTTTGGTGCTGGATGCAGCCATGCTGCTAACGTTAGCTGTAGCTGCTGCGAAATAAATGAATAAGATGTGTTTGGTCAGGTGTGTCCTTAGGTTAGATGTGTTTGGTCAGGTGTGTCCTCAGGTTAGATGTGTTTGGTCAGGTGTTTCCTCAGGTTAGATGTGTTTGACCAGGTGTTTCCTCAGGTAAGATGTGTTTGACCAGGTGTTTCCTCGGGTTAGATGTATTTGACCAGATGTTTACTCAGGTTAGATGTGTTTGACCAGGTGTTTCCTCAGGTTAGATGTGTTTGACCAGGTGTTTCCTCAGGTAAGATGTGTTTGACCAGGTGTTTCCTCGGGTTAGATGTATTTGACCAGGTGTTTCCTCGGGTTAGATGTGTTTGACCAGATGTTTCCTCAGGTTAGATGTATTTGACCAGGTGTTTCCTCAGGCTAGATGTATTTGACCAGATGTTTCCTCAGGTAAGATGTGTTTGGTCAGGTGTTTCCTAAGGTAAGATGTATTTGACCAGGTGTTTCCTAGGTCAGCTGGGCTTGTACTGAAATTTGCCATGGACTGATTTAACGTAAAGCGATGTTTGGTAGTACTGATGTAATTTAGTCTGTACTGTGTTGGGTACCCAACCCTGGACATTACACAGAATAACACGGATTAATGCTTGATGCAACAACATGGCATTTAAAGGAGCTCACGGTACAATACCCTATTCAACAAAGGTCACGGTTTCACTGTATAGTTGCGGTGATGGGAATGAAATGGGATTTAAATGGGATTCAGAGGGTTTACTGCAGTTGAGCTTGAAATGCATTTTAATGAGTGTTGTGGAGAAGTAACGATGGTGCTCCATCACTGTGAAACCGTGACACCATAACAACCCTAATGGCACTGTGGACTGAGAGGGCTTATTTCCAGGGTATTGGACCTGGAAGGTTGACTCTCAGTGTTCAGTCACCTGTTGATTTTAATGACACAGCCGATTGATGTCGTTCTAGCCCTGTTCTGCTCATTAACCTTTGACTGCTCACCTTAAACCCTCTTTACACTCGATTGTTTATACAACTGGAGCTTAACTGTACCAGCGCAGTTGCTGTTAATCACTTTGCATACTCTGTGCTCACTTTGTTTCCATAACCATTACCATCGTTCTCATTGTGTTACTCTTACCAGCTGACTGCTTATTGCATGTGCAACGTCTCTCTCACCAATTTTAACCCTTGGAAGTCCAGATATTACGTTGTTCTTGCCGTAAAGCTTTTATACAACAACAGAAGCCAGTTAGGTAGAGAATTACCAACATACAGCGTCAGCATCAAACGGTTATTGCAAATAACACATATAGACAAAAAAATCGGTCCCCTGTGACTGAAATCTAATAGCATGCACAAGGACCAATAACAGCTGTGACTGGATTTGGCATGTACTGTTCCTGGATGTAGCCACATCAATGCTCAGACACTCTTACATCAAAGAATTGGTCAGCTGGTCCAGATTTGGTGGATGCCTTCCCTGGCACAATTCCGAGGAGAATTCCCTGTAGACTGGGATTTTATCCACTGCTGGTAGACCCGTATGACCGTATGCTTCCATACACCTGCAGATTCAGCTACTTCCTTCACACTATGGTCTTTGACACGCCCAAATGCAGTCACTCCTTTTAGCCAATCATTAACATCTGCTCTGGAGCCATTTTCCACACATGGAACGAGACATTCCCTGCACTGTACCACCTCTTCCCAATCTATGGATCCCGTCACTCACACCCCGCAGGTATTTATAAGTACATCATCCTCGTGCAGCGCCATCTGCAGGAGCCTGAAGGTACTTCCACCTTAAACATGCAAGGGGACTCATTGAGTCATATACAATACTATATATCCCATATCATGGAAAAGTTCCTAGAGTTCATGTATGGAAGCTAAGGGAAAGACCTTCAGTGGGCTTTACGGAATGACGTCCAGGACACACGAGACTTCTAAGGGTTAAAATAACCTCTTTCAGATGTGACCATGACACTTCATCTCACCCCCACCTGTCCGTCCTCACTCTTGTCCACTCATTTCAGACATTCGTTCCAAGTCTAGGGGAGTTCCTCTTAGCCAGTCAGCCGCCAGCCGGATAGCCCTCCAACCGGATCACCACGCAGGTATCCCAGGGGCTGGTCAGCATCCTCACACCATCCGCATTACACCTCACTTTGTCTCATTCGTACCTTCAGTCAGACCTCCTACTCAGACCACACGTGTTATGTTCATGTATGTATTTGTGGTCTGCCAAACAAGTGGCATCAAGTTACTGCCTTGACACGGTCTTCCAATCTTCCCACTAGCTCCCAGCATGCACCACAGCAACAGTCATCCAACCATGATGTCAGAGGAGGCCACACGAGGCATAGCCGTGGAGAAGTTTGACAGTGTGAAGAAATGGAGCATCAACACCTACAAGGTATCCTTCACGGCCCAGAGTGGGTCTCCATACAGATCATGATAACTGATATCACGGTGTAGGTTGGTTGGTGTGGCTCAGCGGATAGCACCACTACCTGCCAGGGACTGGGGTTCACCCTGTCTGAGTGACTCTGCTGTGCTACACCAATTATGCTGTGTGGTTGCTATAGCAACTCAGATGGTTGCTAGAGTCCTTGAGCAAGACTCCTAACGCTATGTTGGTCAACCTGTACTATGATTAACCTTGTAAGTCGCTCCGGATAAGAGCGTCAGCTAAATGCCATACATGTAAATGCAAAGTTGGGAACATCCGTTCTGGAACGCTAGTATAAAATTGGATAATTCTGCAGCACAAAGAGCTTTCCTCCGGGCGGAGTCCTGCACTGATACAGCAGGGTGATCCCGATCCTGATTTCGGAGTTAGTTAAGGTTGTGGAGAAAACAGAACAATGTGGTGATACATCTGAATACTGAGTTACTGTGTCTCTACATGTTCATTATTATCTATGTGTAAACTACACAGTCATATCAGAACACTATGACCATCCCGGGTTTGGAACGAGCACGGCCCGGGACGTCGCAGGTGCCCCAGGACAGGTTTTGCTGCATGCATGAATATGTGAGCACACCAGTCAGTTGTAGCAGAGTGCAAAATCATCCTCTTGGGCAAAGGATGCGATCTTCCGTGTTCACCAAACATGGTAACTGGAACCAAACACTGGTAGGAGCAAAAAGCTCAGGGAGCAGAAGCTGGAGCCGAGACCTCGGATCCCAGTGATCCCAGTAGTCCCAGTAGCAAGTTGTTGATCTCAGCTCGATTTGTCGCTTGCCGCTCTGTTGCTTTCTGCGTGTCGCTAAATCAGCTACTGGTGCTATGGTATTTTTGGTGCTTGCAGTGGGTTGATACGTGGTTGCTATGGTATCCCTGCTGGTTGCTATAGTATTGCTTTGGTAACCCAGATGGTTGCTATGGTGTTGCAAGGTAGTTGCTATGGTATCCCATGTGGTTGCCAGTGCGTTGCTGTTTGGTTACGTTACATCTCAGGTGGCTGCTAGGCAGTTGTTATGGTATCACAGATGGTTGCTATGGCGTTGCTGATCAGTTACTATGATGTTTTAGGCACTTGCAATGATATTAAAAAGTCAACCACTATAGTTTCCCAGATGGGTGCTAGGGTGCTGCTAGGGGGTGCTGTAGTGTCCCAGATGGTTGTTAAAGTGTTGTAGGAGGTTGCTGTGGTATCCTCGGTGGTTACTATGGTTCCCCACATGGTTAATGTGTTAATAGGGTGTAATTAATGGATCAACAGGACATACAGTGGGTTGTTTGCAGTAAACAAAATATAATAACATTAAACTTTAATAATTTAAGGATATTAATATGAAAGATGTCCATCCAATCAAAAAGCTGCATGCAAGCACACCATTCCCGAACAAGCCAAACATTTCGAGGTTGGAATGGTGCCGATATCTCGAAAACAGTGGGACGAGCTAGTGGACAATCATCTCTCTGTCTCTCTCTCTCTCTCATGTCCTTCTCTCCAGTGCACAAAGCAGATGTTCTCGGAGCGTTTCGGCCGTGGCACACGGACAGTGGACCTGGAGCTGGAGGCTCAGATCGACGTCCTCCGTGAAACCAAGCAGAAGTACGAGCACATCCTGAGACTGGCCCAGGCGCTCACCACCCACTTCTACAACATGGTGCAGACGCAGCAGGCCCTGGGGGACACCTTCGCCGACCTGAGCCAGAAGTCTCCTGAGCTGCAGGTGACCACACCCCTGTCTGTATGTACAGTATACATGTTACTGAACGTCATACGGCGTGTACTTAATACGGTTATTATCGAGTTACTGTTAAAATGAGTGCACCGTTCTTTAGGACGAGTTTGGCTACAACGCAGAAACACAAAGACTCCTGTGCAAGAACGGAGAGACGCTGCTCGGTGCCATCAACTTCTTTGTGTCCAGCATCAACACCCTGGTCAACAAAACCATGGAGGACACGCTGATGACCATCAAGCTGTACGAGAACGCGAGGTAGGTCAGCCTGAATGGACCAAGCACTCAAGAATGCTCTCAGTCCCAGTTAGGCTGGTCCTGAAGGGGAGCTCCTTTGTGTCGTATGTGCAGGTTGGAGTATGACGCCTACAGGACAGACCTGGAGGAGCTGAGCGCCGGACCCAGGGACGCTGCCACCATGATGCGCATCGAGGTGGCCCAGCAGGAGTACCAGATCCACAAAGACAAATACGAGCGCTTACGCAGCGACGTCACCATCAAGCTGAAGTTCCTGGAGGAGAACAAGGTGGACTTTAAGAGCAAAGCTGTTCAGAGTTATGACTGTGGTCAGCGTGGTCAGCGTGGTCAGCGTGGTCAGCGTGGTCAGCGTGTTTGTAGCTGCAGCGTATTTAACACCTTTATCTCTTCAGCAGGTTACGGCTCCCATCAGAATTACAGCCCAAAGAGGAAACCAGTAAAGAGAGTTTCCTGAAGAACATGCAGAGTGAAGCTTAAGGTTGCTATGTGGTTGCTACAGTAACTCAGATGGTTGCTAGAGGACTGCTAGCTAGTTGCTATGTGGTTGCTATGATAACCCAGATGGTTGCTAGTGTGTTGCTAGGTGATTGCTATGGTATGTCAGATGGTTGCCAGCATGTTGCTAGGTGGTTGCTATGGTATCCCAGATGGTTGGGTGGGTGTCATTAGGTGGTTTCTCTGGTATCTCAAATGGTTGCTAGGGTGTTGCTATGTGGCTGCTGTGGTATGTCAGATGGTCGCTATTGTGTTGCTGTGGTATCCCAGATGGTTGCTAGGGTGATGTTAGGTGTTGGTTAAGGTATCTCAGGTGGTTGCTAGGTTGTTGCAGACGTTGCAGTTGCTCTGATATGTCAGGTGGTCACTAGTGTGTTGCTAGGTGGTTGCTATGGTGTGTCAGATGGTTACCAGCCTGTTGCTTTGTGGTTGATACATATACAAATCTTGGATGCCACTATGTGGTTGCTATGGTAGCTCAGATGGTCGCTAGCCTTTTGCTCTGGGTTGTTGCTATGTGGTCGCTTATCCCAGATGGTTGCTAGGGTGATGTCAGGTGTTCGCTATGGTATCTCAGATGGCTGCTAGGGTGTTGTGGGTGGTTGCTATGATATGTCAGGTGGTTGCTAGCGCGTTGCTGGTTGTTGCTCTGGTATCTCAGATGGTTGCTAGGTTGATGACAGGAGTGTTCCGTCACTAATGATCAGTGTAATAATGACACCCTTCTTACTGCTGCCGATAACTCTGACGTCTGTTCTGTTGCTTGGTGACCCGCAGGTGAAGGTGATGCACAAGCAGCTCCTCCTCTTCCACAACGCGATCTCGGCCTACTTCGCCGGGAACCAGCAGCAGCTGGAACAGACTCTCAGGCAGTTCAGCGTGAAGCTGAAGCCCCCCGGCTCAGACAAGCCGTCGTGGCTGGAGGAACAGTGATGAAGAGACCAGCTGGAGGGCGGACTGATGCACGGACGTGCGGACGGAGGGACATACGGATGAATGGACAAGGTTTCAGTGTTAACCACACTACCAGGACGGATCTGGTGTATTTGAAACCGGATTGTGTTTTGCCGAACGGGAGGAGGAACCCCGTCTCTCCTCCTGATCTCCTCCCGAGAGTTATTTTGGATATTTTTGTCACACCGCGTGTAACACAGTCACATGTTTGTCCTGTACGTGAAAGGCTCCTCCTAGGGAAGTTTATTTTAATCACTTCTACTTTAGAACGGAAGGAAGCGTGGTGGTTGTACGTGCTTTTACGGATACCATACGCCAGAATGGGGGCATGTGAGGGAAACCTGTTTACAGTACGTGTCATAATAAGGTTATTAATGTATATTATTGTGTAAATTACAGTGTAAAGTCTCACATATGGAATTAAACGGTTTGAAGAGATTGCAGCGTTCCCGGGTTCGTTATTAGGTGATGGACTGTATCAGTCACTACTGCTTGTATTTAAAAGCCCACACTGTGACTCTGCGCTATCTCTATCATCCCTCATGGTTCACTCGTCACTGAAGACATTATTAACAATAGAGATAACCCCCCTTCTCATTTAGGCCTCCTCTGATATCTGATCTTCAGTGAGATTATCTCTGCGAGACACAGTAGATCACAAGATCCCTTGCTTGTTGACCTTCTGATGTGCTATGCTAATGTTTAGCCCCTAAAATCCCAGGCTTTCAGCATTTATAGGCTACAATGCAGTTATACCGCACACTGTATACGCCCCCTGTGTGTAGTATACAGTACAGTAACAAGTTCTGACCTACAGTGTAGTATACTATTACAGTCACATGACCAGTTACCTCACATTTACCTCAGAGCTGTTATTACTGTATCCACTGTTTAGAGCTAGCTGCTGCTAACGCTGCTCAGTTCACCTGAAATACGTTTAGCCTAGCTGTTAGCTACCCTCGGCTATTTCACTCTAAAACTGATCCTCTAAAGCGAGTTCATCTTTTATTAATCTTCAGACCTGAATATTTTAACTTTCTGAGGCTCATTCTGATGAACACACACCCACTACAATCACCACACCCACATTTACACTCGGAGTGGGCTGTGTTTAGCAGCACTGCGACCTCACCAGCTCTCAGCGTTAGCAGCAGCTAGCTCTAAACAGTGGATACAGTAATAACAGCTCTGAGTTAATGTGAGGTAACTGGTCATGTGACTGTATTAGTATACTACACTGTAGGTCAGAACTTGTTACTGTACCGTGTACTACACACAGGGGGTGTATACAGTGTGCAGTACATACTACTGTAGTGTGCAGTGTGCGGTATGGTAGTGGGCCGTTTCAAATACAGCCTTAAACTCCATTCATGGTGAGGCAAAAAATAGTCCCCCAGAGTAAACGTGTTGTGTTCAGGTTTTCCAGATTTTCCCATCATCAACATTCCATATAACACTCGTGTAGGTTCACTGGTGGTTTATATAGTAAATAAAATGCCTATGAAAAATGGATGGAGTTCATCTGTAACTTGGTGAGTATTAGTTTGTAGCATACTGACTTTAAATTTGCCACATTTAAGATAAGCAGACCTTCACCAGTTTGATCATGAGCCACAGTGGTGTTCTCAGGGCAGCGTGTAAATGATCATAAGAAATGAAGGAGATGAAAATGTGCAGATTTAAGGAAAATTGATTTTTCAGAAGGCCAGTCCTGTGTGGGTGTTTGAGTCGAGCGATGGAGAGTTTTATGTGGGCCAGCTACACGGATTTCATTCGCTTTTTAAGGTTACATTCACCAGTTTTGATCATTTAAGAAGTAAATTATTGTGTTGGTGTCTTGTAGCCTTACCCTAATGTTACCAAACACATTAAGCATTTTCAGCGCTAACTATACACACAAAAAAACGTTTCAACATTTTTGCACTCCCTTGTAATCGCTTTGTGCTCCATTCCATCCTAAATCCATTCTATATGTAAACACAAACATTTTTCACTCTAAAGAGGACATTTTTTTAAAGACATTGGTATTTGAGGGAGGACATTCGTACCCTAGAGAGGACATTTTTACACTTTTGGGGGCATTTTTGCTCTATTGGGGAAATTTTTCTCTATTGCAGAAACACTTTATTGGGGTCTAGTGAGGACATTTATGACATTTTTACTCTAGTGAGTTTTCTCTATTACAAAAATACTGTATCGGGGTCATTTTTACTGTTATGAGGGTATTTTTACTCTATTGGGGACATTTCTACTTTAACAAGGACATTTTAATTATTGGGAACGTTAGGTATAGGTTTGGAAACTGAGGTTAGGGTTAGGTTTAGGTTTGGAAACTGAGGTTAAGGTTAGTTTTAGGTTTGGATACTAAGGATAATGTCAGGGTTAGGTTTAGTATTATTTGGTTGTGGTGATACAAAAATCAATGGAAACCTATGGACGTCCTCACAAGTACAGCAAGACAAACCTGTGTGTGTGTGTGTGTGCGTGTGTGTGTGTGTGTGTGTGTGTGTGACGGTGAGGGAGGGTGGAACTGGGCGTGATTAGTTCATTGCAACACACACACTCACACTTTTCTCCTCAGTCAGTCGAGCCCACACTCCTGATAACGGCTGTTCAGTCTGTAGAACTCCTCAGGAGAGGCTAACTTTCCCCTTTCCTGGACTACAGCATTCCAACCTCCAGCCAAAACGGATCATTTTAAGCAGGTAAGTGGTTTTCCCTTTCCAACACTGAGATTGGGAATGTCTCTTAAATCTAGAAGTAGCCTAGACTGAGAGCTAAGAGACTGAGAGTTGATCTTTCTAGAGATGTTTAGTCTGGAAACTTCTAGAAATGTGTCTGTCTCTTGACAGAGTGGAGACCCGTATCACTCTCCCTCAGGAGGTTCCACCATGCAGAAAGAAGCCGAGTTCTGTTTATAGTGTGCCCAAGTGCCACGACCAATGGCAGAACCACCGCCGCCACCGCCACCACCTCCTCCTCCACCTCCAGCACCCCCTGCACTGGTCTCTGGTGGGAAGCTGCTGTCCAGAAGGAGCTCCAAGATGCGAAACTTCAACTGGGAGGCCATTCCGCAGGACACTGTGCTGGGCAAGCATAACATATGGACAGCAGAGAAGAAAAAGGAGTATGAGCTGGACACCAAGCGCATGGAGGAACTGTTCAGCCGGAATGACTTAACCGACAGTATGGGTCCGGCGTCTGTACGGCGGAGCATTAAAGGAAGCCAGAGCAAGGGCCAGAAGCTCCAAGGCCCAGAAGTGGTCAGTTCTCTGTTTTCCCTGTTTGTTTGTTCTCCGCTGGCTAGAGCAGCCTGAGCCCATACTCGGAAACAAAGGGGAATTCCACTTATGTAAACAGGAATTCAGTATTATTCCATCATTGGAATGGAAACACGAGTGATCAGAGGAGCGAGAAGTCTCATGAAAGTAGGTTCTAAGAACTATAACAGTATATTAATAACCATAAACATTCTGGGAGCTGCTTTTTTAAAGCGCTTCAGACGTCTGCTTCCTATCACCACCACCGTTCCGACTCCTCTAGAATGGAGTATTTCACATCTGGCTGCTCTGAATGATTCCAGATGATTTAGTTATGCAGACATTTGGAAAAGTTGGTGGAGTTCCCCTTTATTTACTGAGTAAATGATGCAATATGCTCACCTCTGCACGTTTACACAACTGCACAGGAGCGAGAGGCTTTGACAGGACAGGGCCCTGGCACTTTCAGCCTCACCCACGACAGACTGACATGCTGGAAGTCTGGAGTAACGAGGCTGAACTTGCCTTCACCGGGCTTCCTACACAAACTGCTCCACCGTTTAAGGTGGAATGGCGTATTTGAGCCAGAAGTGGCAGAATAGGCTTTTGGGAAGCTCATTTTCATAAGGCCTTCTCATCGTCAGGATCTGTCCGCGGGGACTTTGCATAAACCGTTGGCCTCCTGGTCTGATATCTGTGAATGCAGTTACAGACAGTAGTAACTCTCTTAGAGTAAACATCAGGCTTACACACAACACACCTGTGCATGAATTGCCGTTTGGCAGTCAGGATGCAGTGTGTTAGCCTTGGCTGAGTCCAGCGACATGCAGCACAGACTTCTCCTCCTATCTTAACCCAACTTTGACCCAAATTGATCAGTGAAACAGTGAAACTCTAAGAGAAACATGCCGTTGGGATGGAATGCGGTTTCGTAACCCTTCTCTTATCTGCCGTGTCTGTTTTGTCTCGCGGATGGAAAAGTGGCGTCCACTTTAAACATAACATTTATCCAGCATTAGCATCGGTGTGGCATTTATGGAAACCACATTATCTCCATTGACGGTACAGGAAAAGGTCCGTCACAGTTATTACATAAACAGCTGGTCACCAATATTTGAGCTGGCCACCATTACTTTGTTAGCTTCTGCGGTCGTATGGTAACAGGTTGTGATTTGCAATGTAAAGCGCTGCCCTCAGAACAAAAACCTCACCTCCAAAGAGATGACTTTACAGGAGAGGCAAAAGACCTGCCTAACTTTCAGTGTAAGTCAATGGAACCGAACGTTTTTCCAAGTCCGTTCGGGTCCTTTCTTTAGGTCTGTTCATCGTGACATATTGGCACAACATAAAGGGCAACGTGTACTTTTAAATGATGACAAAAACTGAAAAATGACCTGTATGACCTTTAGAGGGCAGCAGTGGGTACTGGTTGTTTATTTGAGCTCTAGCTGTTTCCAGCCATTGTAATAGACATAGCATTGTTTGGGGGCTAATCGAACACAAATGAGATCACTAATTGGGCAGATTTATACGTCAGTTAATAGTCAGGTAAAGTATCATGATGATAGCAACCTTTGTGAGCTGATGTTGTCATTCCTTTGATCTACGGGTGGAGCTATTGATCTCATGGGTCAGCTGTTTGCGTAAGGCTGATGCATGCCCTTTTCTGAATGGCTTACGTTCGACCCGGACTGTAATGTGGTCAAGTTTATTTTGCTAACCACTTGATCCTCATTGTTCCGTGGCTTGTGGGTGCATGGCTCAAGCGACACTGATCATGGGGTGTGTTAGGACATATTCCAGTCATCCCTGACCATGTGATGTAAGAGCAAATCCCAGTTTTCCTGGATTTGAGACTCACGTCTGTATAATCAGCCCTCTCAGAGACGCTTCCTTGCTGGTAACTGGAGGTCATCGGCCCTCAATTCGCCCTACAGTCAATAACCTGTGTGTCCTCCCGGCAGGTATCCATTCTGAGCGCCAAGAAGAACATGAACGTGGGCATTTTCCTCAAGCAGTTCAGACGGTGAGTGCCTCTACCTCAAAACATGACGCATGAAAACAGCTAAATCCAGCCGCTCCGTTTCCTGTCGAGCTTCCCTGAAGTCACACCTCGGGGCCTCCACAAGTCTCTGCAGGCAAGGCATCTGAAAATTGCTTCACGCCGAAGCTGAGCGCTCTGAAATATGACTTCCAGAGCACGACTGCGGAAATAAGAGGAGTCAGATCATCAGCAGAAGCTCTCTCCTCTTAGTCATAGGATTAGCTCAGGAACCAGGACAGACTGATGGACTCGCTCCGAGAGGCGGATGGATCAATATTAAGGTGCTGGGATATCAGCTACCGTTTTGTGTGGTGTGTGATTTTGCGTGAGATAGCAGGTCAGGGCTTGTCCAATGAGGAGATGTTCTCTGTGCTTTACTAAGCAAGATGATCCCATGTGTTTTAAGCAATGAGGGCAAAGTACAGGCTCAGCCAAGCCCTCTATAACTAACCGACAGCAAAACACAATGTGGAAATCAGTGGGCTGCCCACTTCCGCCTCGCTGGGCAGTTCACATTCCATAGGTTCTGCTTTGCTAGCTGGATTTGGTAAAGTTTCGGTGTGGAGAGGAGTAAGTGTGATTGGTCCATCCATAGATACAGGAACAAAGTGGTCAGATCAGGAGAGTAAACATGCATCATGCGTTTTAAACAGAGGTCAAGTGTCATTCATGACAGCCTGTGTTTCAGATAACTGAGCTGAAACATTAATGAAACCTATCAGTGGTACTTTTGCCTTTCTTAGCTCAGTTATATTGAAATATAATCATTCAAATATTTACAATACACTAGAATACACCATATTTACTAAAATCCACACAACAATACACTACAATACACTCTAAAATACACTAAAATACACTAAAATACACTCAAATACACTAAAATTCACTAAAATACACTAAATACACTAAAATTCACAGAACAATACACTACAATACACTCTAAAATATACTCAAATACACTAAAATTCACTAAAATCCAATAAAATTCACTAAAATTCACTAAAATACACTAAAATTCACAGAACAATACACTACAATACAATCTAAAATATACTCAAATACACCAAATTTCACTAAATACACTAAAATCCACACAACAATACACTACAAGCCACTCTATATATATAAAATTTGCTAATATACACTAAAATACACTACAATACGCTCAAAAGTCTGATCTAAAAATACACACTAAAATCCACTAAAATAAAGTCTAAAATAAAATTAAACACTTTTACTTTTAATCCTGTCACTCATTTAAGCAACTGTCTGTAAAACCTGGTAGACCTTTCTGAGTGGGTTTAATAATCAAGTCATAATCAGATTTCTGCAGTTGTCTGATAATCCCAGTGTTCATGTAAACAGCATACTCAGAACTCGGATTAAGTTTTAAAAATTTAAATGTTCTGAATGATGAACTCTGCTGGACTTTAGCTCAGTGGGGTTTCTTAGCGCATGTAAACACTTACTCTGAGTCTGTGCACGTGTGAAACCGAGATGTTTACAAACACGGATACAATCACACAGCACGGCTGCTACTTACAGGCTGCTGTTGGGGTTGTGATGTTAGTAAAGGTGGAGCTGCTCCTCTCTTCAGTCTCTTCAGGGTCAAACGCTGAGCGGAGCTGCTCCATATTGTCGAGGAGTTTGGGAAACTGTCCGGAGTGAAATGTGCAGACTGCAGGATTAAAGTTGTTCCGGGATCCTGTTAAAGCTGTGGGAGCTGAAGTTCCTGTTCTCCAGCTTGTTTTGGGAATTTTCTGTTCCACCTTAAATGGTGCTGCAGGACATTCTGGTGCCTGTACAAGCTGCAGCATTTAAGGTGGAACAGAACATTGGATTAAGAAGCTGGTGAATAGGAAGAACTTCAGCCTGGTTTAAAGATGAACATCCACCATGTACCGCTGACAGCTGGGATCCTTGGGAAGGGAATGGAAAGTGCCGACATCCTCTTCCCAGCCTGGAACGCTGGAGTTCTCCACATAGTCCACCATGTTGGTTCTGTAGCTCCGTTGTGGTTGTATGTAAATGTTGGGGGTGTAAATATTAATGAGTCTGTTCCGTAACAGTTTAGGATTTGGGAATCGGTCCGTTTTCACGTCCTCTTATGGAAATGCAGGATTTGCATTTACTAATTCACTAGGATACAAACACACAGCATGTGACTGCATCAGGTTCTCAGCTCTGATGTAACTAATAAGCTGTTCCTGAGGTGAACTGGGCGTGTTAGAAGGGTAAAATGCTCCGACTTGCAGAAGCTCCAGGACTGCAATACACTGCACTGTGAGTGGACCGATTCTGCTGAAGTGCTGCTTGTTCAGGCCTTTCTTAACACGACTGTGTTAACATTCCCTACAGCGTTAAACGTGATCAGGGGATACTGCAGCATGTGTTCACTAGCTGAGATGTTTACAGGAACGCTCCAGTGTTTTTCAGGCTTATCTCTGTAACAGATTCCAACAGCACGTGCAAATTGGTATCTACACCCACCAGCCACGTCATTAGGTCCAGATCCTTGTATCTCCACTCACCGTCCACTTTATCAGCTCCACTGACCATATTGGACACTCTGTAGTTCACACTCTGTTTCTCAGTGTACTGTATTACCCTGTTCTTCAATGGTCAGGACCCCCACAGGACCACCACAGAGCAGGTATGATGTGGGTGGTGGATCATTCTCAGCACTGCAGTGACACTGACGTGGTGGTGGTGTGTTAGTGTGTGTGGTGCTGGTGTGAGTGGATCAGACACAGCAGTGCTGCTGGAGTGTTTAGACACTGTGTCCACTCACTGTCCACTCTATTAGACACTCCTACCTTGCTGGTCCACCTTGTAGATGTACAGTCAGAGACGATAGCTCATCTGCTGCTGCACAGTGCAGTGTTGGTCATCCTCTAGTCCTTCAACAGTGGACACAGGACGCTGCCCACAGGACGCCGCCCCACAGGACGCTGTTGGCTGGATAGTTTTGGTTGGTGGACGATTCTCAGTCCAGCAGTGACACTGAGGTGTCCAGCAGCACTGCTGTGTCTGATCCACTCACACCAGCACCACACACACTAACACACCACCACGTCAGTGTCACTGCAGTGCTGAGAATGATCCACCACCCACATCATACCTGCTCTGTGGTGGTCCTGTGGGGGTCCTGACCATTGAAGAACAGGGTAATACAGTACACAGAGAAACAGATGGACTACAGTCTGGACCTGTACAACTACAGAGTGTCCTATATGGTCAGTGGAGCTGATAAAGTGGACAGTGAGTACCTAAGTGTTGCTGTACAGCAGTGGGTTTAGTATCTGTGGTTAAATCAGACTGTGGTTCTGTGTACAGTGACTCTTCTTTAACTCTGCAGGTCAGTGAAGCAGCTTATCGAGGACATCTGCCACGGCAAGAGTGAAGGATTTGGCTCAGGGAAACTGGTGGAGCTGCTCAAGCTACTGCCGGATTCTGTAGAGGTATATATAACATATAGTCCATCTAAGCTAGAGAGGGATAATAATCCCCCCATTATCTTTCCATTGTGTCCTAATATTAGATCATACTGCAGTACTGCTGGTCAGATCACGTGCCCAGACTAAAGCGGAACTGTGTCAGTAAAGCCATGTGGACAAATCTGTGCCCTCACTCCCGACACACATCCATTACATCCACAATACACCTTAATCACTGATGTAGACTGTGAATGACATAGATGGGCGGAGCCTCTTCTCAACAGGACTAAATGTAATGCTCGTCAGTACGTTTCGACAACTGATTGGGTGTGGGGAGGAGTTATTCAGTGGGCGGCGATGTCCCCTCGCAGCAAGAAGGGTCTGGGTTCAGTTTCCGGATGGCAGATCTGGGGTCCATTCTGGACAGGCCTTATCTCTGTACCTGACTGACCCAACAGCCACGATTACAGACATCCAGCGAGCAGTGATGTCCTCCATGAGTCATCCTGTTAGTGCAGCACCATTGGCAGACAGACAGATGTACACAGACCGTTACCACGACTGTCCTTAACACCACGTCACCGTCACCAAAGACTGCAATGGTGTCGTACCAGACTGTCATGGAGTGACTCAGAACGGCAGCGGGTCATCTTCAGTGACGAGTCCCGCTTTAGTCTTGGTGGAGACGACCAACGAATCCGTGTGTGGAGGCACCGTGGTCAGCGCCAAGACGAACGGTTTGTTGTCACACATCCAGAAGGCCTGGTGTCACTCCACCTCCACCCCTACCGCACCATCTGCAGGAACTGTGTGAGGATATTCAAGCTGCATGGGATGGATTATCACAGGACACCATTAGGAACCTCTACAGCTCCATGCCGAGACGTCTGGCGTGATGGGTTAGCTATTCTTTTGATGTTGGGTGTAGTTGCAACCTTTTCTTTTCATTTGATACTTAATTTAATAATAATTTTGATCATTTTGAACGTTTTCTCCTGCTTCATATGAGTCTGTGTCACTGCTTAGTTTCGATGTGTGTGTTTGATCACGTGTGTTTCAGGTGCGAAAGCTTCTGGCTTTTATAGGAGATTATTCAACCCTCTCTGAGGCAGATCAGTTCATGGTACAGCTTGTGAAGGTTCCATGGTGAGTCATAGTTTGCCCAGTCTTTGCGCTCTTAGGTATATTTGTTCTCTTTTCAGAGTATAATCCCTTTCACTGCCGTTCGTGTTAGAGACTGTTAGCCCTGTTTTTCACTGCAGCTTGTCTGTACACATATAAGCCCATTCGGCTTCTATATATAACATGAGATTAATAAATAGTGGTTGTTTTATTCATTGTTTTGAGAAATATAATGATGTACTGTTGTTTTCTTTATTTTTAAACATGACTTATAATCTTTATAATCTTCCACCCAGCTATGAGGAACGACTCAAAAGTTTAGTTCTCAAAGAGGAATTTCCCCATTTCATGGATGAGGTGAATCACGGCATTGCCATTATGACGACTGCTGGGAAAGGTAACGTCCCACCCTGCACTTATCGTCCTATCACAGTAGACCATTACCACTCTACATGTGTGGTTGTGTACTAGTGTCATACACCTGCATTGTGTTGTTCCTGCTCTAATACGTCTTATTAATATCAGCTCATCATCAGATCACCTGTGGGGATAAACAGCTTTGGGCAATAAACACTGTAAAAGAGTGATGGAGAAAAAACACAAACAGACGAGTGCGGGTCGGACCAACACTGAATTTGTGTTTGTTAGAAGTACAGCAGATGGGCGTGTACTTTTCCGCCCAACCCTGCAGTTACTCTGAAGTAGTATTATTTCGTAGTAGTAGTAGTATTTAGTAGTAGTAGCAGTATTAATAGTATTTAGTAGTAGTAGTGTAGTAGTAGTAGAAGTATTTAGTAGTAGTAGTATTTGGCGGTAGTAGTGTTTAGTAGTAGTAGTAGTAGTAGTATTTAGTAGTAGTATGTAGTAGTAGTATTTAGTAGTAGTATGTAGTAGTAGTAGTATTTAGTAGTAGTAGTAGTAGTAGTAGTAGTAGTAGTACTATTTAGTAGTAGTAGTATATAGTAGTAGTATGTAGTAGTAGTATTTAGTAGTAGTAGCAGAGCAGTATTTAGTAGTAGTAGCAGTATTTAGTAGTAGTAGTATTTAGTAGTAGTAGCAGTAGTAGTGTATAGTTGCAGTAGTAGTATATAGTTGCAGTAGTAGTATATAGTAGTAGTATGTAGCAGTGTATAGTAGCAGTAGTATATAGTAGTAGCAGTAGTAGTGTATAGCAGCAGTAGCATATAGTAGTAGTAGTATACAGTAGTATATAGTAGTAGTATGTAGTAGTGTACAGTAGCAGTAGTAGTAGCATACAGTAGTAGTAGTGTGTAGTAGTAGTAGTATATAGTAGTAGTAGTATACAGTAATATATAGAAGTAGTAGTGTATAGTAGCAGTAGTATATAGTAGTAGTAGTATACAGTAGTATGTAGTAGTATATAGTAGCAGTAGTATATAGTAGTAGTATGTAGTAGCAGTAGTAGTATATAGTAGCAGTAGTATATAGTAGTAGTAGTAGTATACAGTAGTATAAAGTAGTAGTATGTAGTAGTGTATAGTTGCAGTAGTAGTAGCATATAGTAGTAGTAGTGTATAGTAGCAGTAGTATATAGTAGTAGTATGTAGTAGCAGTAGTAGTATATAGTAGCAGTAGTATATAGTAGTAGTAGTATACAGTAGTATAAAGTACTAGTATATAGTAGCAGTAGTATACAGTAATATATAGAAGTAGTAGTGTATAGTAGCAGTAGTATATAGTAGTAGTAGTATACAGTAGTATGTAGTAGTATATAGTAGCAGTAGTATATAGTAGTAGTATGTAGTAGCAGTAATAGTATGTAGTAGCAGTAGTAGTGGTGTATAGTAGTAGTAGTATATAGTAGTAGTATACAGTAATATATAGAAGTAGTAGTGTATAGTAGCAGTAGTATATAGTAGTAGTAGTATACAGTAGTATATAGTAGTAGTAGTAGTATACAGTAGTATATAGTAGTAGTATATAGTAGCAGTAGTATATAGTAGTAGTATGTAGTAGCAGTAGTAGTAGTGGTGTATAGTAGTAGTAGTATATAGTACCAGTAGTATATAGTAGTAGTATATAGTAGTATATAGTAGTAGTATATAGTAGCAGTAGTATATAGTAGTAGTATGTAGGAGCAGTAGTAGTGGTGTATAATAGTAATAGTATATAGTACCAGTAGTATATAGTAGTAGTATACAGTAATATATAGTAGTAGTAGTGTATAGTAGCAGTAGTATATAGTAGTAGTAGTAGTAGTATACAGTAGTATATAGTAGTAGTATATAGTAGCAGTAGTATATAGTAGTAGTATGTAGTAGCAGTAGTAGTGGTGTATAATAGTAGTAGTATATAGTACCAGTAGTATATAGTAGTAGTATACAGTAGTATACTAGTATATAATTCCCTCCAGTCGTGTGAGCTGGTTATGGCTGTGCGGTTTGGCCTGCTCTTGGATGTGCTGAGCGGTAACAGAGCAGTGTTTGGCAGAAGGAAGAAAACGAGCTTTGCCGGTTTAACTGTGTGCTCACACAGACTAACTGATCTTTCCTTTAGAGCTCCTGGAGTGTCTTGATCTTCATTCCATCATCCGCCTGGTGTTAAAGACTGGGAACTACATGAACGCTGTGAGTGGTTTGGTATGAAAGCAGATCATTGCATTTTCCTTCAGATGGCTCCTCAGTCGACACTAACCATCCCTCCTTCACAGGACGGCTACGCCGGCAGCGCTGTGGGCTTCCGGATGACGTCTCTCCTGAAACTAGCCGACACGAAGGCCAACAAGCCGGGAATGAACCTCATGCACTACGTTGTGATGGTAAACCTATGAAGTGATGTGAGCAGAACATGCTAGCTGTTATACTCGGTTTGTCTCTTACACTGGTTCTTCACGTCCTCAACAGCAAGCTCAGAAGAGCGACGCCGCACTGCTGAACTTCCCTGAACAGCTTGCACACATCGGAGAGGCATCCAGGTAAACAAACCACTTACAGCGGCAGTGTGAGATTTCCGCTGGGCTGTAAACACTTCTGAAGAGCTATGTCAGCTGTCATGACAAGCTTGTTTAGGTGTCATGTAGCCTTATGAACAGAACCCTTCAGTGAGCTGTTCCCAAATATCTTTCCGCTCTGTTGCAGAATCCACAAACAGGAAATTGAAGCAGAATTCCAAAGAAAAGTGAACGAAGTCCAGGAGCTAAAGAAGGACACTGATAAACAAAGCGACCTGGCAAAACAGATGGAGGACTTTTTTGAGGTAGGTTCTGACCCCAGCTGACAGCCGTACAGGTGCATCATGGGTAAAAGGGCAATGCCCAGATTTACCTGCATACGTCTGTCACTGAGGCGTCAATCAGTGTGTGTTTGGTGTGAGATGGTCCAGATGTTCTGTACAGTGGTGGTGATGGGAACCAGGGTTCTCCATGTCTACAACACACATGTAGACACTTTATATACTATAACCTGCATATGCTGTGCATCTCAACATTGACGCGTTGCGGCTGTGGTTCGGGTAGATACTACAACAACAGCAACAGCAACTTGTGAAAGCTGCAGGTAGCAGAAATCAGCAATACCTGGCCCAGTGCCTTAGATTCATATGTGCTAGGCTGATATACCCACCTCATAATATGAATCATAATTATTTAATTTTTATATAAATTTTAATAGTAATTTAATTTTGTTTATTAATAAACTAAAAGCAAGATTCACAATGAAAACATATACATTAGTCTCCTATCTAACATGTAATATCAGGTATATTATAACAGGTAAATATCAGGTATAACAGGTAAATATCAGGTATAACAGGTAAATATCAGGTATTTAACTAATATTTAATATTTAATATGATTACTGTCACACCTCCCGGTTCTCCCTCTGCTTTTGCTTCACCTCCACACTACAACTCCCAGAAGTCACTGGTATATGACATCACTGTCACATGTTCCAGTCAGTTTTTGCCAGGTATTGCCGACTTCCTGTTTGCATGCTGAGTAGTTTTCTTGTTAACTGTTTTTACCGTTTTTGTACTTTAGAAGTAGTATATAGTAATATATAGTAGTATATAGCAGTAGTAATAGTATATAGTAGTATATAGTGGTAGTAGTATATATTATTAGTAGTATATAATAATAGTAGTATTAGTAGTCTATAGTAGTAGTAGTAGTAGTATATAGTAACAGTAATATATACTAGTAGTATATAGCAGTAGATGTATATAGTAGTAGTAGTAGTAGTATATAGTAACAGTAATATATAGTAGTAGTATATAGCAGTAGATGTATATAGTAGTAGTAGTAGTAGTAGTACATAGTAACAGTAATATATAGTAGTAGTATATAGCAGTAGATGTATATAGTAGTAGTAGTATTTAGATATACTATATATGTATATGTATGTATGTGTATGTATACTATATGTCATATGTCACATGTCCCACAGACACCAATCAGGAATCGGTCTACAGATCACTCTCCCCTGAGCACTAATGACTCTCACCTGTTGTCTGTTGTGTATATACCTTGTGTTTGTTTCAGTCAGTTAGTGAGTCAGGTGTTGCCGACTCCCCGTTTGCATGCTGAGCGGTTTTCTTGTTGACCGTTCGGGCCGTGTTTGACCTGCTTCTGTTTTTTGACCTCTCCGTTTGATTGATGATTTGTACTCTGTTTGTTTGGACTGTTCGCTGGTTTTGACCCCAGCCTGTCTTCTCTCCTGCCGTCTGTCTTCCCCACATTTCTCACAGTTCTGGCCTGGTCTGTTTTCTTGTCATAAATCTACATACTCATTTGGAGGTAAATACTTTAGTACTGTTACTCCAGTGGAGGTCTAAAAGGAAGGAACTTCCACTGACACTGGAGGAGTGTTTTACCTTGGGGCACTTCGTCTACCAGAGAGCTCAAATCACAGTGAGCACTGGATGTCAGTGTAACACGACAGGTGTGTCCCGTCTGCACTAAGACAGAGCCTAAAACTCATCCGCTGGTGTGTAGGATTATTTGATGCCTTAAAGGGGTTCAGTAGATACCAGCTCTTAATGTTCTACTGACCAGCACAAGCAGCTATGTGTTGTGGCCCTGTCAGTGGGCTCGATCCCCCTTCACTACAGCCTGGAAGCCGCTGGCACCAAAGTTTTGAGAGTTTGAGATGTAAACAGACTGGGTTTGGTGTGGGATGGGTTCTCCATGTCTAGAACACACATATAGACACATATAGACACTTTATTGACTATCTAAACCACCAGTGAACCTACATGTGTCTTCTGAGTGTTATATGGAATGTTGATGATGGAAAATCTGGAAAACCTGGAAATAATAAGTTTCTTTGGGGGACTATTTTACCTCCCAGCGCCCTGCAGCATGTATCCCTTCACCATGAATGGAGTTTAAGGCTGAAATCTTCATAAACAGCGTCTCAGACATCAGGCAGCGTATTCAGAACCACCTCATGTAGGAACTTTCTGTGAGGGAGCTTTTAGAGGGGGACGGCTGGTTACCTTCACCTCCACTGTGAACAGTGTTTATCTAGAGCGGAGCGTTTCACACCAAACCCACTCTGAACTCTCAGTTTGGGTCTTACTGATGGTGGGATTCCGGTTAATGCAGCATAGACCTCTAATCATACAACACGGAGGGCATTCAGGGAATGTTCTAGAGCTTGGTGCTGTCGTGCAGTCGCTTTCCCGCCATCTGAGATGAACAGAAACACGGATGACTAACCCTAATCTCGTTGCTCCATTAGTCTGGGAAAATATGAATTGTAGGAATTATAGGAAACCCGTTGGGACTGTCCTCACCTCACCTCTGATGTTCATGTGCTGTCTTTAGTGTGCCGAGTCCAGGATAGCCGAAACCAAGACTTCCTTCCAGACGCTGAACTCGCTTACGGAATCCGTGGCTGAATATTTCTGTGAGGAGGCCAGTGACTTCAAGCTGGAGGAGTGCTGCTCCATCTTCCACTCCTTCTGTGAAAGGTTCAAACGAGCACTTCAGGTAAAGACGTGTTCCCACCTGTCACATCAGACTGTTCTCAGCATGTGTTTTATACTGGGGAGTTTAGTTTGAAGATCACCAGATCAAAAATGAGTCACCTGTGACTGAAACCTACCTAACAGCTGGTGCTAAAGACGACTCGTCAGGGAATGGCGTGTGCATGGGGGCATTAATAGTCATCTACACTTGTAACCACAAACGCCAGCGCTGCACTGCCCCGCCTAAACCGGCTGATCTATTAAGCTAAGAGTTAGTTAGCATAAAGGCTAATTTATGCTTCTGCGTCAAATCAGCGGTGTGACTATGGTATAGGTAGCGTGTAGGCATGTACTCAGCACTGTACCCTACGCCACAGCCTGACACACACCTCCCCAGAAATGTAACCACACATCATTTTGACGCGGTTCACAACGGCTCTGATTGGTGCACTTGGTAGCGTCGGCATTCCACCTTTACATTTCCGACTTCGCTGCCATTTTTAAATCCAGTCGGATGAACCACAGACTGTACCAACATGGAAAACAGTAAAGGTACCTCCAACTCCAACTCCAACATAATCTGCTCAGTTTCAGCCACCATCGTTTGTAGAATGCCAAGAAAGTCAACACAGTGGCACAGAAACTCCATCGCCATCTAGTGTTTTGGAGGTGTAATTGCAGCGCGACACGAACACACTCACATCAGTCAACCATTCCAACAGTCAGTTGCACCTGTTTCCGTCTTTCCTTCTAATGCACTTCATTAAATCGTGCCCCAACTTCTCTCCTCAGGAGAACACGGAACGCGACTTGGCCGATGTCAAGCGGAGACAGCGCGAGCGGCTTCAGTCGGCAGCCAAACGCCGCTCCACTGCCACCTGCTCCATGCGGGACAGAGACATGGAGGGAGTAGCGCTGGAGTCGGTTCTTCAAGGGTTCCTCACAAACCATGGGTCTTGCAGGCGAGCCAGGACTCCCTCACCCACAGGAAGCAGCCTCTCCAAGATCCTGTCTCAGGGGAACTGCCCTCCTAAAGACTCCAGAAAGCCCAAGTGGACCATAAACATATCCCAGACTTCTTCGGATAAGGAGAATATGAATGTGTCCGATAAGCCAGAGAGCAACTTTTCCAGCCCACCGTGGAAAAAACCTGCTAGCAGCGATGTGTCAGTGACGATGGAGGCGAATGAGGAAGAAGAAGGCGGCCAGACTGAGGAAGAGGCGCAGAAACTGAGGGAAGTGTCCCAGAAGGTGCTGCGCTACCAGTCCAGCCGGAGCAGCGTTTCTTCAGGAGAGTTTCATTCGCCGGTCTCTTCTCCACGCAGATGGGCATTCCAGGAAGACAGGGAGAAGCTGCTATCGGTTTCCAATGTGGCGGAGCCACCCAAACTTCCAGCAAGCCCACTAGTTTTTGTCCAAAGAAGCCCTGGTAGCATCAACCGGCGACACACCATTGCCCTACCAACGCCAGCTCCACATAGCAGTGACAGCGAGGAGGACATGTTTGTCCCCAGTCCAGCGGTCAACGGAACTTCTGGTGGAGGGCAGAATGCCTCTCTGGGAAGCATCGGAAAGATGAGATCCGTGGACGGCTACCTGATTTCCAAAAAGGCAAGACCAGAATCTGAAACCTTTAGAAACGTATCCGATAATGTATCCGAGAACACAACGGCCAGTGCTCCAGAGGAAAGCGCTACAGACACAAGCTCACCGGCGGAATCCGGCAACGTGGAAGCCAAAGAGAAGACGGAGGACTCGAGTAAGAGCAAGGTTTCCCAAAGACAGACCAAGGAGAGCTCCAGGTTCTTATCCTTCTTTAGGCGCTTGGGTGAAAAGAGCAAGCTCAGCAACAGAGCGACTGATTCCAGCAGTGTTGACCCATAAGATCTCCTGAGGAGGACACTTTCTACTCTTTCTGAGGTGGGACATGGGGAACACTGTGTGTGGACCTGAGGTGGACATCTTCCAATCAAAGTTTAAATAAATAAGAATGTAAAAATGGACACGTGTAAACCAAAGGAGAATTCTGTGTAAGTTATTACCATGACCTAGACGTGCCACTGAGCTGCAGTTCAACAGATGTTCCACTGGGATGCACTGTTTGACAGAGGTGCCTACAACATCCAACTGTTCAGGGTTGAAGGGCCCATATCCTGCTTCCTGCCTCGTCCTATACAATTAAAGCTCCTATAGAACACATTCCTTCAGTACTCTAAATTATTCTCTGGTGTTCTACATAGAAGGTATGCAGGCACCCCCATTTCCCCCCTATGAGCTGGTTCTAGAATGAAACAAGCTGTGTCCCCTTTGTTGGTGAGCTCATGAATAATTAGATGAGCTCTGCTCTGATTGGCTGGCTAACAGTGAGATACTGCCCACAATCATCACACAGAAGTACCATGTGGAATTAGCCTAAATAAAATGAGCCTCTGTGTAAATAAGCTCCGCCCTCATACTATTTAGTTAGCCATGCTAGTTACTTGGAGCTAATGCTAGTAGCTAACGTTCCCTGTACTAGCTACTGGCTCCATCTGGACATCAACACACAGTAGATTAAAGTTGATCCTCACTATGGAACTCTCAGTTTAAGATGATCTGCTCCAACCGGCAAACACGGATACAATCACACAGCATGGCTGCTACTTACAGGCTGCTGTTGGGGTGGTGATGCTAATAAAGGTGGAGCTGCTCCTCTCTTCAGTCTCTTCAGGGTCACACGCTGAGCGGAGCTGCTCCATATTGTCCAAGAGTTTGGGAAACTGTCCGGAGTGAAATGTGCAGACTGCAGGATTAAAGTTGTTCCGGGATCCTGTTAAAGATGTGGGAGCTGAAGTTCCTGTTCTCCAGCTTGTTTTGGGAATTTTCTGTTCCACCTTAAATGGTGCTGCAGGACATTCTGGTGCCTGTACAAGCTGCAGTATTTAAGGTGGAACGGAACATTGGATTAGGAAGCTGGATTAGGAAGAACTTCAGCCTGGTTTAAAGATGAACATCCACCATGTACCGCTGACAGTTGGGATCCTTGGGAAGGGAATGGAAAGTGCCGACATCCCCTTCCCAGCCTGGAACGCTGGATTTCTCCACATAGTCCACCATGTTGTTCTGTAGCTCCGTTGTGGTTGTATGTAAATGTTGGGGGTGTGAATATAAATGAGTCCTCTTTTGGAAATGCAGGATTTGTGTTTGAAGGAGGAACAACAGTGTTTGAGGGTCACGGTATGTGGGTTCTGTGTACTACACCATCACAGGGTACATACAGGTTTCCAGTCTGTGGCAGTTTTACGCCGGCTGTTTGTGTTCCTGTGTAAACTCACTTTCGTAGTGTTCACATATCACATCAGACTCTGTAATTAGCTGATCCTAATTAGATCAGATCCTGGAGGTGGGAGTGGCAGAGTGCCTTCAAATGGGCCTGTATGGACTAGTAATCCATCAGGTCAGTGTTTCTGAATCTCTTCAAGTCGTCACAGCTAATGTTATTCAATGCACTGTCCAGGGATCAGAAGGAAGGTGTCCCAGGTAGTCATGCTGGTCTACACCAAGTGTTACTGGGCCTCGTTCGCCAGAACCTTCCTGGGTTCCTTCTTAAATTAGTTCTTGAGCTTCATGATGTGTGTATAAACCCCATAACTGCTCCACCTTGGTGCTCTTGAGTGTGCGTAGATCCTGTTCTGACCTAAGAACTAATTACGCACTGCAAAAAGGACATCTTGCCCAGTAAAATGATCTTATATATTAATATTAAATTCTCATTTTGAGATGTATTTATCTTAATCCCAGATATTTATTTAATTACTTGTTTTCACTATATTAATTTGTTAAAAAATAAAATATTGGCAAAGAAAAATGATCCTATGATATCTAAAGTTATATATCATAAAATTCTCATTTTGAGATTATTTATCTTATTCCCAGATATTGTCTACTTGTTTTATTAAATTGTAGTAAGCCAAATTTTCTCACTATATTGGCAGATAATTATGCTAATTTGAAGAAACAAATACAGTGAGCAAACCTGGCTTTCAACGTCAAAAATATCTGCTAAATAAAGGTAATTTATATGATCTTAAAATGAGCTTACAGCAATCTCAAAATGAAGATTTGTAGATATATTACTATATAAAAGATCATTTTAGTTGCCAACATCTCAATTTTGCAATTTTATGTAGATAAGAGAACTCTGATAAGCAAACAGAACGTCACCGGTGTCTTCTTAGGAAAAAAATATCTTCTATCTAGTTAATTTTATAATTATCTGTACATAATTTTAGTGAATTTCATGATTATCTATTCTATTTCCATTCCATTGATCTTATTTTCTTGTTTCGAGTAATTTTAGCAAGCCAAATGTTCTCACTATATTGGCAGATATTATTTCTTATTTAAAGATATGTGCTTCAACCAATGTAGTGAAAGAAATTGGCTTGCTAAAATGATTTAAAACAAGTAAAATATCCGGACATGAGATAAATAATCTCAAAATGAGCTTAAACAAAGCTTTAAAAAATAATTTGAAGGTATATGAACTAGATGTAAGATCATTTTACCTGCCAGGATCTCATGTTTTGCTGTATATGGGGGTCTATGAGTGTACATGGATCTATATAGAACCTTTGTCTCTACTGAAGAACCCTTGAAGAGCCATGCATTTAAGAATGTCCGGCCAGATGCAGTGGTGGTGAGGGGAACCGGGGTTCTCCATGTCTAGAACACACATGTAGACACTTTGTTGACTGTCTAAACCACCAGTGACCTACACGTGTCTTCTGAGTTTCTATGGAATGTTGGTGATGGGAAAATAGGCTTAAATCCGGGGACTATTTTGGCTTACAGCGCCCTGCAGCATGTATCCTTCCGCCATTAAAGACTTTCAAGGCCAGAATCTTCTCAAAACTACAATGTGAACCTACAGGTTGTGTATGTGGTGCTTTTGTTGGGGAAATGGCAGCAAACTGGGAAGGTAAATAGCTCACTGTATGGCTCCGCAATGACTAGCTCGGAAACACACACGTTTCCAGGTGAACAGTACCATGAGGCAACAGCCACTTCTGTTATTGTCACCTCTGGTGTTGTATTTCAGTTGCGTTCCTGCTCACGGAACAATCAAAACAGGTTACGTCAGGATGGGACACTCCTATAGCAACGGCTAACGCTCAGGAAGCACGGAGTCATCCACTTCAAGGGAAACTCCACCGTTTTTTCAGAATTCGTACACAGTTATATGGTTGGGATGTAAACAGAGTGTGCAACATTCCACTCTAGAGAAACCGACCAAATCGTTCACAGTGGTAGTGAATGGAACCAGACGTCCACCTCCTCTTTATGGTAGATGTGTGACAAAGTTCATGCATTTTAATCCTTTCACGGGCCTGACCTGGGTGTTTCCCGCCTTCCGGCCGAGGAGCACCGGGATAGGCTCTAGCGCCCCCCGCAGGCCCAGAAGGATAGTAAGTATAGGAGATGAATGAAGGACCAAATGAGCGCTTTCCTGGTGGAGGGATACATAAAGGATGTTCTAAGGCAGAGTTTCTTAACCCTGGTCCCCACTGCCCTGCTCCCAACCCACCTGACCCGACTAATCAGCTTATTAACAGCCCATTATTGGGTTAAAGTGGGAGTGTCACCGCAGGAAAGGTGGGTCTCCTGGACCAGGAGCTGAGAAACACTGTTCTAAGGCAAATAAAGCTTATTATTTTCAGATTTATCGCTTTTTACCATCAATAACATCACACAGAAACACCCAGAAGACGCGTTCAGGTTCACCGGTGGTGCATGGGATGTATTTGTGTTGTTGAATTTTGACAAATTGGTGGAGTTCCCCTTTAAATATCGTCTGATGCTATGAACTGTGTGGTGATATTGGATTTATCAGTACTGTCCGGCTCTGTGATGAGTGTTCTTGCGTTCTTTGTATTTGTAGGCCAGTGTAGAAGCCTGACTAGACCAGCAGCAGCAGCAGCCGCTCTCTAATCTTCGGCCTAACTTCATACCCGTCCCTTGAATGCACTGGCAGATAATGGAGAGCTTATCCTTGCAAAGCTCAGTCAGGGAGAGAGTTAGCACCTGCAGATCCCTGATAATGTGGTGCGATCTGGCACAGCCAATGCTGCACATTAGCGCGTGAGCCTGCAGCCCCCTGACAGCCGGGGACCACCAGGGGGTCCCGTGGGGAGGGAGTGGGGAGAAGAGAGGGGGAGATTGGAATGGGAGAGGCCATCTCATGGTCAAATATGCGGGTCACTGTAGCTTCCAGACAATGGATGGCTCATCAATCCTGTAAAACAGCAGGACACTGAACACTGAAAGGGTCCCATTAGGATGTCCCAGTAGGATGCGTTGCAGCACACACGGCACATGCGGATCACTCAGATGATTATTATCCCTTATATAAGCTCATAAAATTCCGATCCCTGCGCTTTAGTACAGCAGCGTCCCCGTCTGCCGGTCAGCCTGTGTCATACTTGCGATATCTGCTGACGTGGCTGAGGGAGACGGCCTTCTCCCGCCATCTGGCTGGATGCAGTCTCCATAGCAACTGCCTCCTTCTCGCTGAAAGCCAAAGATGTCTGTCTTTACCTCCCCCCACCCTGACACTGTAAACAATGCCTGACCCTCAGACTGCGCCGGCTCGTTACTGCTTCAGCATTCGCCCCCTTTACGTTACACGCCTCTCCCTTTCGTCCCTCCATCCCCGCTCCACCCAGCGCAGTGGCTCATATGGGCTTCCGCCGTCCATGTGCTGGATACCGACCATCATAGACACTGGTTTTAAATGGCGTTGTTAAGAAAAGGAGGATTTTAGAGTTTAAAGGGGAATCCCACCAAAATATTCCAAATTTTCCCTTTAATTTAGTGTGATTCACTGTAGAGACTCTTTACAGTAGTGGTGCTGTTTTACTGTATTTACTATCCAGAAACACCTGAGAACCTACACATGTGGTGATTTTTAATTCCCATGCAGCATTTATAATAAAAAAAAAATAAAATTTGGCAAAAATAAATAAATCATAAATTTGAAAATAGGGGACTACTTTGCTTCACAGCACACTACATGTATCCTTCCACCATGAATGGATTAAAATAAATGGATTAAAACACTGCCAATCTAGGTCTCCGACATCAGGCAGCAAATCGTCACTGTCCGAAGAAAAACATGTATCTCCATTTTTGTCTATTTGTACTTTTCTGAATCATTTGAACACAGCAGCTGCTGTTTACACTGTGTGGGAATTTCATGGTGAATGGACCAACAGAAATGACCCAAAACTGCTTGGAAAGACGTCTGGTTCCATTGACTTACATTAGAATTAGAGGTTTTTGCCCTCTCCTGTAAAGTTGCCATTTTGGAGATATTTGTTTTTGTTTTGGACGGCAAAAATATTCATGACCAGATATTACTTGGCATAACGTCTGTCTGTGTGGGAGCTTTTGGAGGCGGACGTCTGGTTCCATTCACCACCACTGTAAACAATTTCAACACAAACATAGACATTTTGTTTGTTTACTATCTGGTGATCTGGAAAACCTAAATATAATACATTTCCTTGGGGACTATTTTTTTGCCTCACAGCGCCCTGCAGCATGTATCCCTCCACCATGAATGGAGTTTAAGGCTGAAA